>BJBW01002542.1:210197-262107 GCA_004320125.1 Scolopax mira
TTTCTGCCAGGCAGCTCCAGCCACACTTCCCCAAGCCTGAGGAACCAAAAGATCAAAAACCCTCAAGCATGATACAAGACACTTTAGGCCAAATGTGAACTTCATGTTTTATACTTTCCAAAGGGAAAAATCATCTAGAGATCCTCTGTCTCATGCTTTTAATTACTTTGACAAACACATTCCTTAAAATTTAAGCTGTAGTAAAGCAGCAAAAGGGCAGGTTTTGGATGAGTTACAACACAACAAACTGAATGTGGAATTTTATGATGGAATTTTAAGGCAATCATAGGAGCGAGTGCAGTTGTTAAGCCTCTCTATATCTCTTAGGTGTTCTATTTTTGCAGAAGTGCAGACAATTTGTGCACATTTGTATATGTGCATATATTTGTGAGTATGCACATATGTACATTTTTGCATTAATACGTTTGTTAAGATTTATTCTAAAGAGCAGGAATAAGTAAGCAGGAATACAATTAAAATCACAACCATTATTGTGCTATAAATCAGAATCCTGCAATATCATATCTAAGTACAGAGTGAAAAATGTTATTTGTCTTATTTTCCTTGTCCCACTTTCTCACTCCTCTACACCTGTATTCATGAAAGATGGCTGTAGAAGCCCTCAGCAAGGAAACAGCAAGGAACAGAAATGAACATAAAATGATTTTGTGTGTGTGTGTGTAGATGAAGCCAAAATAATTCTCTATTCAAAATAATTCTCTATTTCATGGTCTTGCTATACTGGTTCTTGTAATATCAAACAAGAAAGGATAGAAGCTGAGCAATACTATATATTTAATTATGAATAATAAGTAGTAATACAACAGAGTTAGCATGAGAATGTCTCTATTACACTCGAAAGAGCACATTTTTAATAAAGTGTTATACAACTGCAAAAAACCCACTTTTAAAAAAAAAAATTCTGTCTACTTATTTGACAGTTACGCTGATAACAGTAATTAATAAATTAGCAGTGCAGAGCAGGAAGGTTGTGTGAAGGGATGATAAATGCTTACCTCCATGATTTTAATTTTTTTTTCCTTTTATTAAAGTAACTTTAACCAGCTCTAAGACATAGCAGTTAATTCCATGAATTTTGTGAAATTAGCTCCTTTACTGTTTGCAGCACCAAGACTTTGCTGGGTCAGGTTTCTGCCACAAACTGGCACAAATTATTCATGTTGATAAAGCAGAAACCACTAGAGTCCATGCACAAATAAGGCACCCACCATAACTGCTTAAATTCATTCTCCTATCCCCGTTCAGACCTAAAATAAGACACTCCTTGAAATATGATAAATCATGAAATTGAATTAATGTTTACCAAAAAAAAACCTCGCTGGTGATGAACTGCCTAGTATATTTCAGAACAAGAAAACTGAGTCTGAAAAGCAGTATTTGTAAAATATTACTGCACAAATTTTATTTTCTGCTTAATTTAAATGATATTGTGATACCACCTGGCTGAGGAATCAGGGCAGCCTCATCAGAATCATCAGAAGAGCTGGGGTTTCCAAAATCTCAGTCCAATGTTTGTTTATATTTTGTCTGCATCTACAACAAATATACTCAAAATTATACCCTTTGCAGTTGGTGAATGAAGTGCCCCAGTTTCACTGGACTCTTACTGGGCTGAATAGCCACATTCATCTCTCGAACCAAGGCCTGGTGTGTGGTCCAGACTGCCAGCACAACTTCAGTCCTATCTATAATGCAGCCTTCACTCTCATGCCACCCTTTGCCAACCTCCCTCCTCCTTGCCATTCAGGCAGTGCCAGGTTTCTTCCTGTGAAGAGTATCTGAGGTACATACAACCAGCATCTATGGAATAACTTTGTTAAATTAAAAAAACCCCAAACAACCCAAAACCACCAAAAAATCTCTACCACCACAAATTAATCCTTATGTACTTTCATCTCTGTTTAAAATTTAAAGAAAAAGAGTATTTTCACAGTGGTAACAACCTGAACATTGTAGGGAATTATCTAACAGCCAGATTCCTTTCTTGCCTCAGTCTTGATTCACCGGGTCTGCTCTGAGAAATCACGTCTCCACATACAGGAGCAACAGCTGGGGGAAAGAGGACCTACCCATAGCAGATCAGGATCAAGGTACTACTTAGATCTGCTCTTCGCCCCATCAAGTACAAGAAAGAGCGAAGAGATCCTAGCCCAGGGCCACTAACATGGTCAGGGGGCTGCAGCAGATACACCAGGACAGTTTGAGGAAATGGGGGGATTTTTTAGTTGGGAGAAGACAGACTAAGGAAAGATCTAAGAGCAGTTGCCCACCACACCCAGTGAGGATTATGAAGAAGACAGAGGGGCCAAGAAGCAATAGTAACAAGCTAAAGCTAAGCTGTCAGAAGGAAAAAGTCCTTTGCAATAAGGGGTGCTTGAGCAGCCTGCCAGGGAGACTGAAGAATCTGCCCATTGGGATGTTCACAACTCTCCTGGAGAAGCCCTGAACAAGCTGCTCTAGCGGGAACCCTAACCTGGCTTCCAGCAGCAGATTGCACCATGGACATCCCTTCCACACTCAAATGTTTCAGCATTTCATTTTTTCAGAGGACATGGGCTTCATTAGAAAAGAAGTACAAAAGCACAACAAAAAACCTGCTAAACATACTCATTTGGTCAATTTAATGAAACAATAAAGGTATGTTTCCTAACAAGTAGAAAGGTGTATTTTTTTCATTTGGAAAGAAAGGATATAGAGGCTGGTGAAGCAGCTATGCTGGGTCATACTATGAAAAAAAAAAAAATTATATACAGAACTGATTTCTTAGTATAGCAAAAGATCTAAGCATAAAGTATTTAATATCCTTCGTAAAAGGTTTCTAATTTACGTGGCTGTATTAAAACCGCAATTCTGAACTAATTGCACAATTTGAAATGCAACATTTCTGTTACCAAAAATCTTCTTTTATACAATTTCAGTCACTGTATTTCCACTACTTTAAGCACATTTGGATTTACATGATACTTTACATACATGTTTTTGTAAGATATGCTAAAATATGCTAATATTTTAACATGCTACAATATATAAAGTATGTTTAAACACTTATGAACAGCTGTATAGAATGTACTTTTAGAGTACATGTACTTTCAAAATGTCATTTTCCTTAGATAAATTAACACGATTTCAAGAACCATCCTATCACCACATAATCAAGACAAGACACTGGTAAACTTGTTGCAAGCACTGTGATACAAAAGTATGAAAACTATGAGATTTATGTTTTAAAGACAACAGCAGTAAGATCTGGGAGTAATACTGTCTGTTAAGCAATGGCTGTTGTCAAATACAAAATTATTCTTGAGGGGAAAAAAAAGTATCTTATCACCCAAGATCCAATTCATATATTTAAAAGAAAACACCAGTCTGCCAGATAGATATCTCAAAACGAAGATGATTTACAAAGCCTTTATTCTTCAGCGTATTCCTCAGTTTCCTCTAAAATCAAAATGGTCAAGGTCTGTTCCTTGTAAACTAAATCAAAACTGATTACTAATAAAACTTCACAAAACACACTTTAATAATTATTACAAAGTCATCACTCTTTTTCTTCACTGAGATTGTAATCCAATTAAATCTCATCCCAGTAAAAGAGTCTTAAAAAACCCAGAAGCAAAAGCAAGTTTTATCATGTTTTGAAATCTGGTTCAGTAGCAAATCCCCTTATAGCATGAAGTCTACAATAATCCCTTAAATCAATACAAATTTTAGTGTAAGATTTGGCAATAATACTGGCTATTTAGCAACGGCTGTCTGTAGTTGTTATGCTATTTATTGTCACCCCCTGTCACCCCTAAATGATTCCATTTGTGGATCTTGAGAGAAGGAATATCAAAATCAATTATAGAACAAATAACATGATAGTCATTAAAACATAAAAATATTGTTCTAATGAGTAGAACACAAAGGTCTCTTCTGTGATAATCAAATCAATTTATTTACTTTGAAAACTTAGTTCAGACTCTTTTGTCTGTGTGAATTACTGACAAAGTTCAGCTGCAGGGTTTTTTTAAGAGAAGAAACTTAACGTAAAAAACAGTAATAGAATAGTGTTTTTATTTCTAGCTAATATAAAAATGGCAATAACTAAAGTTAAAATCAAACTTGAATGTACTGAGGAAATTAATAGAGTTAGTTTTTAATGTCAAAACTGAGAACCGGTCTATTAATTTAACAAATAAAGGCAGTCCTAAATACAGTATTTTTCTATGAGAGTTGTTAATCCTTCCTGCTGCTAACTGCAATGCAATTATGGTCTGAGTACTTCTGGTCTACCACAGCTCTATTTTGTACTGATAGGCAGAACTTGACATCTCTCTATATTTTATGAGCAGGAACTTTTCAATATTATACTTAAGGACTGCATATAACTATATGGAAGACATATTAACTTTATATATAATCTTTCATTATTTAATAAGGAATTGCTAACAGCTATATTTTGAACAAGAAACATATCTATTACACACACATATAAAACACTGCAAAATTTATACTGGCAATTTAATTAAATGGCTTGTTTATGAGAGTTATTTGTACTTTCCAAAGTTGTGCTTGAAATTTTAGAACATAGCATTTATTTTTAAAGAACTAATGAAGTGCAATGGTACCAACATTTATTTAGAGGAATTACTGAGAAAAGCTAAGAAGGAAACCAATTACTGCCAGAAAAATGCCCATTTATCTTTTTAGATAATATAAAGCAGAAATAAACCATATGCATAAAACCAAAGTATTCTAAATGTTTCTACGATTTTATGGGAAACTGTATAATGTGGTGCCAGAGAAAGCCAGAACTGGACAATGATTCAAAAATATTTTTTCCAGCCAGATGTAACCACTACACAGGCACAAGAAAGACAAGAATGATTTAATTCCTATTTCCTTTACAAGGAAAGGGCAGCATGGGCAGCCAACACCAAGCCAGCATCCTGCCCATGGACTCGGTCCCTCCGCTGTGTGGCACGGACAGATGTGCTGGAGCTGCTGCCTGGCTGAGACCTGTAATAGCTGCCGTAGGCAGGTGGGTAAAGTGCTGTGTGATGCTGAACTCCAATCCTCTTCCCAGACACTTAGGATGAAGCATACCTGCTGCTCTGGGACTCAGCCCAAGCTCAGCCCAAGTCCTCCCCCTTTAGCCGCTATCAAAGCAGTAGAGAACGCGCCGGCTGGTAACATGAAAGCACACCACAGAGCCCAGCTGACCTTCTGCAGTTGCCTTAGAGCTACTTTTCCCTTCTCCCTGCCCCTCACTGCAGATACCAAAAAAGTAGGGCTCAAGCTCTGAGACAAGTTCTCTTTTCTTTCTTGAGTAGTGTTTTTCCTCTTCCAACGTACTCAGCAATATTCCCTATGCTGCTGCCACTTCTTATTTCTCCAGCTGTCCTAACCTGCTACACGGAGTTGCAAATAATGAGCTGTATTTCTGGAGTGCTGTGCATCTTATTAATTACCTGTGTCTCAGAGTCAGAGAAAGCATTTCTTTCCTATTGGGCACAGCTGGAATGGAGGAAACTAAGATTTCAAAATGTAATATTAAAGAGATAGTAGGAATAGGTCATCTGTGGCAGCTTAAGAAGTATTTGCTGCAGATACAGGTTAAGAGGGATAAGTGGACCTGGACCTTCTGGTGGTAGAGCTGACTGCCCGTGTTGCTTCCCGAGCATGGAGAGCTGCATGCCATCATGGACACGCAGCATAGGCAGCGGTGGCCAAGGTAGCACAAAACAGCCCAGGTTGGATATTGGACGCCATAGTGCTCTCCATGTTCTCATAATTTCAAGATTATGAGAGAACTTAAACTTTGGTAAGTGGAAGTTGCATAAACACCAGTTTATCTATACTAAGTGGTAGGAGCATGTAAGCCTGCACTAGATGCAGTCTGAAGGATCTAGAAGAGTGTTCTTGGCAAGTGATAAATCAGTCTCACTTGACAACTCCCACCTTGAATGTGGAAGGTCACATCCTGTCCTATGACAGTTTAGAAGAAAAAAACCAACCAAACAAAATCCAAACCAAATATCTGCAAACATTCAATTTTGCAAAGTTCATGCTAATTTTTTTTTCTTCTATATTTCTTTATGCTCATTACCTGAATTACACATCTAGAATTTACAGAAAGTGTTATTAATTCTTTCCAAACAACTCCCTATTAAATAATCCTTCTTATTTATCTTAACTTTGACCTTTCTTTACTACACCATGACATCTTAACCAACAGACCACAGCATACAGAAAGCTTAAGCATATGAAACTAACTATAGCTATAAAGGTCATTCAGAGCTCTAACTAAGCAGTTCCATGTTAAAATGGACACTTCTAAAATAGTGTCTAAATAGGTTAAAGGTTAATTTCTCCTGCTATCAGCTTACATTCAGCACCTCCATGTGTAGTGTTTTTCCACAAGTATATATTTTTTAATTCTTTGATTCAAATTTATAAAATATATATTCTTTAACACAAATATACATTTTTTTATTCTTCACTTCAACGGAACAATCTCCCATTAATCTTCTGAATTCTTGTAATTGATTTCATATTCCTAGTAAGAACTTCATAGAAACACACCTTAACATTCTGAAAATGAAAGCATATGAAAAGTTGATGGTATTATAATTTCCCTTTCATGTTTTTCTTTTCATGACTACTGAAAAAAGACTCCTGGACTCAGCATATTAAAAACACTAAAACAGCAATTAAAGCCCTGTTTCATCCGGTACGGATCTCTTACACAAGTCATTAGCAACCTTAATTGCTAATCATAAAATATGTGGTTCTAAAGAACTATGTTAGAGAAGCTGTGCTCACTTAGCTGAAGAGAAAATTTACACCTTCATTTATATGGGTATGAAAATATATAAATTTATATGGTAAAAAAGTACATTAAAGGACCACATCTTAGCTGATACTGTAGATAGCCTTATGTCCTTGCTCTCAAAAGGAAACAAAAAACAAAACCAGACGTAATCCCCATCCTTAAATCTTAAAACTGGAAACAAATTTGCATGTTAGATCTCTTTCTTAAGAGATCTAACCTGTAACCTTTCTTACCTGTAAGTTTATAAGACTTCTATTTTTGTAATAACTTGTTATTCTGAACTGCCTCAAAATGCTTTAAAATTACATTCATGTGAAAGAGAAATAGTTAAGGTACTAATGCAGAATATTCAATACTCAGGAAAGAAGATGAAGTCATCTTACTTGAACACTGATGTAAATTCATATTTAAATCAGTTAAACAAAAAGAGTTCTTCCATATTTTTAGACTAGAGAAGACAGAACTTCCATTTTAAAAATCTCATATGACAATTGAGTATCCCAAGCACAGAGTCAGAGTCTTGAACTACCCTGATTATACTTTTTTTCATATTGCTTTACGAAATATTACTATGTTGCTGGTTATTAGGAGATGTGTACTTCTTACGCATCAAAATACAAACCATAGCAAATAAATAATACAAAACCAAGCTCCAGTATATCACTCACCACTAGCTCCACTTGCCACTGCAAAATGCAGTAAATAAAGGAAAACAGATACAAATATACAGAGTATAAAAAGTCATGAAGATCAGAAGACATTCTATTAAAAGGACAAAAACCCATCCAACACAGAACTTCTTGTACCAATTTTGTCTGCAGCAATTATGTCAGAATTTCATTTCTGAAATGAATTGCCAATGAGTAAGTTACTTCATTCTATCATATTTTTTTTCATAGTCAAGCAAGATCAAAATATTTGTACAGTAGATTTCAACAGAAAATTTAAAATTCTGCCTCCCCATAAAGTCCATATGCTACTCACTCTTCTTAGTTTGGTATTCCTGACCATAATTTGATAATGCATTTTAAGTGAAACAGTTTGTACAGCTCCAAATTCACATATATGTGAACATACAATGACTTAGATTTTAACACTATAGGATGAATAGCTAAAAGCTCAGAAAAAAAAAAAAAAGAAGAAAGAAAATGATAACATACCAATTGAATATAACGAACCACGGGGACAAGAGTGTATCAAAATTTTATATTTCAGACTTAAAGCAATTAGTATGTAATACTGAGTATGTATAATTTTTAAATCCAATAAATATGTTACAATGCAGGGGCTGCTTAAACTAGTATATTTTTAGAAATGAAAAAAAATACTTCCTACACATAATTCAAACGGAATACTGTCAGCATCCCCGGCATATAAGACTGAAAGAGGCCATTTCTATTATGTTGATCACCGACACCACATGAAGCCATATATAGGTGTTTTGTTCTGAATCATAAATAAACGTTCCCCACTTGCCATGCCAAGATCCACAAAGCATTTGTGCACCTCTACCAGATTTAAGGACATCAATACAAACAACCAATGACTTGGTGGCGGAAGAGAAGAACCAAACCACCTGCATGAGGATACTGCAGTTAAAGGAAAGAACAGCTGAAGAACCTGACCAAAGTTCTATGTTTCTACATTGGTAGAGAATCTGATAACTGAAAATTTCCAAGTTAACCTGACAAGTTTCACAAAAATCAATAGCAACCAATCCAAAAGTCCCTTTGACTCTCAGGAGAACACCACCGTTCACATTAAGAAATCATTTAAGCTTTCTTGGTGAGCAAAGCACGCAGACACAAGAACACAAGACAGAAGATCATCCAAGTTGCACAGGTTCTCGCAACATACAAAACCAACATCCCACCCCCCTACCAGACTTCTACCATTCCTTGATGCCTTAAGAGAAAAATATATGAAATTGCTTTTTCTATCTCTTAGAAGAAACGATGCTTTGCCTGGAGAGAAGTTCCGAAAGTGCTTCCACAGACAATCAGACTGAAACATTAACTCAAATTAACACAATATAGTTCAATTGTATACTAAATGCTAAAAGATAAAAATATTCTAAAACAGTGTAAGTCCTATGTAAGAAACATGATTAACAACTGTGCTCGAGACATCTTTCAGTCTGTTTGGGGTGAACAAAAAACCCAAAACAGGACTAATCTTACTATATGACACAGTGGTATAAATTTATCAAGCATATTGTATTTATCAAAAGCATATAGACAAAGAATATATTACTGGGAACATGGAAAAATAATAAGTCTAAATGGAGTGCCTGTAAACGCTAAGGTACATACAAATATACTAGGGCCCTACGATTCTAAGACGATTGAAATACTAATACATTTTATTTATATGATATTTAATTGCCTTTCTTACATATCACTATACTGATAAAAACAGGAATCTACAACGTCAGCTTTGGCCAAGCAGAATTTGAGATCAAATTTCTATATAGAACTACATGAGAACACCTCAACTTCCATGGAAAATAGGAGTTTGCAAACCAATGGCTGAATGCATCATTTATTCTTTTCTTATCCACAAAAGAACACCCTCGAGACACAAACACGAGAAGAACTGAATGTCTTTTCACTGCAGTGGGTGACAATGGGCTGGGTTAATCGTTTCTGACTGCTGATTTTTAAGATTTCCAAGATTAACGTCCTAAAAGCACTTAGGCCATGAGCACATTTTTGGGGGAATTCTAGTCCATGTGTGTAAGGAAATAAACAAGTTTACATTCTAAAACTTCATAAAAATCTGCATGTTGAAAGCAGTGGGCCCTGTCATGGTATCAAAACCCAACAGGGCGGTTTGACAGAGCAGCACTCTGACAATTGCAAAATGGCTCCAGATCAGGCATCAAAGATCAAACAAGTAAAAATCCTTAATTTTCCATGGTGCAAGGACAAATCTTACTAAAACAGGGAAAAATAATATATACAGAGAAATATTATTTTCATAACAATTATCTTAGCATGTGAAAGATGCTAGTATTACAGAAACTAAATATTAATAATAGTTTGCAGTATTTTCCCAGGTGTAGGGTACTCAGTTTTGTAAATTATACACATTACATTAAGAAAAGGTGCTTCAGAGATTCAGAAAAAAGCCGGAAAAAAATGTCTGATTATCTAAAGACTCAAAACCACATAAACCAAATAGGTTTTAAGGAAAACATTACACCCAAATTGATTTTCTTTGGAGAACTGGGCTTTTGGCAAAATTACTTCTTTTATAAAATCATACTTTGTGAATAAAATGCCATTTGTTTAAATAAATGAACATGACCAAAAGGTGTTTAAGGGTTTGGCCAAAAATGTAATAACATTGCTAGTGGAAAAATAATTCAGTGGTGCCTTATGCGGTATAATGTAAGTGTTTGACAGGCTGGTTTGCCCACAGTGACTACATTTCTCATCTGGTGCTTAGCAGGCAGATGAGAGGAAGAATTTCTGTATCTATCAACATAATCTCCAAGAGAGAAAACGATAGCACAGCTTGGAAGATGTGGCTTTTTCTCACAGAAGAGAATAAAGACATCAACTACATGAAATATAACTTTCAGAGGTATATTACTGCTGGCAATTTTGGTTTGCTTTAATAGGCTTGCCTGTGAGCTGGCAGTTCAGAGGCAGCTCTGTGCTATGCTCTGTCATCTTTTCTCGAGGACAGCAATCTTTAAGAAAGGATGTGATAGAAAACAACAGCTATTAGGGATTTCAGATGTCCCTGTTTAACTTGCTTTCCTATGCAGATCAGCACCAGAAATTAAGCACCTGGATGAAAATTGTGATAAAAAAAAAAAATTAACACAAAGCTTTAGTGAATAATATCCTGAGGACTGGATACAACCATTGCTATTCACTCAGCTAACAGCAAGCAAATGCTACTGTGCAGAAAATAAATTAGGATGGGATAAATGGAACCTCTTATTATATTAGCGAAGGGATGTCTAATGCAGAAAACACTACAGAGAGCAAAGGAGTTGTCATGTGTAAAGATCTTGATCTTTATGGCAGCTGAAAGAGCTAAATAGAAGGCTACAATGGCAATAGTAAATCTGCAGTAATGCCATTTCTGGAAGAATTTTAAATCCAATTTGTTTACAAGTAGATGACAAAACAATAGGCATTTTAATTGTTGTTATTTTTACTGTCTTGCAGTTGCAATGAGACAATTTTGTTGTAAGATAGCAAAATCTACACGCACCAGCATTTAGGAAACCATAAGAGAGAACAGAAGATTGAAAGAAAGAAAATTAATCCTCCTCCATCTGCTTGTCTCAAAGAAAGGCATATGTCACTTCATCCTATTATTCAGCTCATACTCCAAAAGCTTTTAGTTTCTCTTTGTTCTCTTATCAGTAGTTTTGATTGAGTTTGGTAGTCAAGTGTACAGGCTCCTGTGATTTTAGTCTTCTCCAGGGTTACACACTGATAAGGCCAATAATTGACATTGTTATACAGCAGTTTCTGCTGAAGAAATAAACATGGAAAGAAAACAGTTTTCTTTGTAGAGAAACGTCTCCAGTGACAGCTGAGAATTACTAACTAAATGAAAGCCCTGCCAGTGCATTTAGTTTAGCAGGTCACTTAAATTGCTCAGGAAGAACAATAGTTTTTTTCTTTGTTCATGAAAATCCTTTTTATATTGAAATGGAGAAAACACAGAGATCCCTTTGTTGAATTTATGGAAAAGAAATAAAAAACACTGGTTGATGAGAGAAAAATAACTTGTAGTAATCAGAAAGTGCTTTTTTTTTTGGAAACTTAGAGGACAATAAAAATCAGATTTTTCATTCTGTGGAAGATTTGATTTAAAACTCAAATATTAAAAGCATCTCTGTAGTGTACAAGCCATAAAGCAAGGTTTACAGGAAATCTCTCCAGACTATACACACCCTGCATCACATCCTTCCCTTCCTTTAGCAGGAGTCAGACCAAACACAGCTCTTGGCAACACATGCAGATAAGAGGGCACCCTGATTTTACAAGGTATTCCTGTCAGCCTGCAAAATGCATTGTTGGACTTGGATGGGGTTTGGTCTCAGCACCCTTAGAACACAAACTACATATATTTCCTGTTACTTCAGGCTTTCGAGATAACGAATGACACAAATTACTGGAAGAACAAAACAAACCCATTTATACAGTTCAATTATGTTATTGGACATGGTGACAAAAATTAAAAAATAATAATGAAGAAAAGCAGTGACTACTTTAGTGACTACAAAATAGCACTTTTCCTCTGCACTTAGTCTTTACAGAGATCCACAATTTTAAAGTTATATTTTATATATATATGTGGTTCTAACACTGCGTGCTTCTTAGTAAGGATAACTAAAACATACTAAATATCAAAATGTTTAAGAGGTAATTGTGTGAAGGGAGAAACATTATACATGTTTTAGAAATGAAGACTGCCATTTCAAAATTGTACTCTCAGGCCAATTCATTATCTGATTGTTCCAATAATTCTGAGAACTTCAGATATTTTCTGTACCTTCATATTTCCCATATGCATCGGTGGCAATACTATTTGTCAGATACGCAACACAAATTTTGGGCTGATTCCTTGAGTTGTAGACATTAAAGCCAGAAAAGTTCATTACTTATCTTGGTCTGACCTCTTGTGTAGATAACGGGAAGTAAACCTAAACCTGTTTTTCTTTCAGGAAAAACATTAATTTGCTGTAGAAATTCATTATTTATTTTGTTAGTTTCTTAGGATTTTCTTCCTATCAAATTTCTCATATATTAATCAATTTACCTATTGGTTTTCTTTTTGACAAAATAAATATGTCTAGCACTTCAGTCATCCTCTTTGAGGTCCCAATGTTTGCCATATGAAAATCCATAAAAGAAAATAAAGATAAAGCCATTTTTGCAGACAATAGCTCTTATTATTATTATTGCTAGCTGGACAGACTATGTTCACTAGACAACTGCAGTCTCCTTACAGTATTATCCTCTGATAACTTGGAGATTCCCTATTTACAGTTTTCCTTAAAATTAAGAAAGGATAGCAGTCTCAGGTGTACAACAATGCCTACCCATGGAGAGAACAAACCCATTACTAAAATGAGTTCTGATAAGCTCTAAGAAGTAGATACATTAACAAAAAGTAATTGAGTCTTCAAAATCTTCATGGAAGCAAAAATAAATATCTAAGCTTATCCACATAGCTAAAAATATCCAAAATAATTTTAACTGGAATGAATTTCTTTCTGAAAACCAAACATAAATAAAGTTCATAAAATGTCAAATTCTTTCATTACAAGTTCTCATTCATGACCTACACTGTGTCACTTATTGGTAAGTGATCATGCTGCCACAAGGGAAATGATAACACGCTCAGCAAGACTGAAATAGGGCGAGACAGCATCCCTGTGGCCCCAGCGAACCATGAAGTCAGTCTACTTATGATGACTGGAACCACTCCAACCCTAATACTATCTCATTTACTTTCTAACATTCTGTTGAGATAGCGAAAGTTGCAGCACAGATTTGGAAAGCCACAACAGTCCACTGCTGATTCATGCTGTTAAATCATGCTGTTATTACATTATATTTATGCTGCTATCACACTACTTTATGACGGGAGACTTCATTACGGTCAGAGCCAGAGCAGATGATGAACTACACGTCAAGAAGAAACAACACTTGCTTGCCTGCATTAAAATATATAAAGTCTGTACATCAGGTGAAATTAATTCTAGCAATAAAGAAGCATTACAAGTTTCAGATATAGTCACACAGAACTCTATTTCAATGATTATACAAACATACAGGCATGTTTTGCCAAGTGAAAGATTTAGCTGTTAATCACGAGGATGGCAGTTGAGACTAACAAGAGTTCTTATTTTTCCTTGATCCAAAGAGTCTATATTTAGCTATGTATGTTCTTTATATCTTCAGAAATTCTGTGGTTAGGATTTTTTCTAGTGCTTCTTACAGTGCATCTTCGGCAACTCTATTTAGTAACTATAATCAAATGGTTTGAAAAAGATTCCTGGGAACCTGAACAGCTGGAAAAGATAGTTAATAGTTCCCTTCTATAATTTCACCCTCTGGATTACTGAGGAGATTTTATCTGAAAAGCAGAAAATTGGAAGCCTTCAGATTTTAATACCTGGTCTGATGTCAAATGGGTGGATTAGAACATTTATAAAGAAAATATACCATAGATGTCATCTACATAAGTCAGAGAAGATATAACATGTAATGGGAAAGTCTAAAAAGATTGTTAGAAGTACAAAACATTTTAAAACTGGTACATCTTAGTATATTACCCAGTCTGACTTCTAGCAAAGCATCATAATCCTTAATGTGGGAATGATTATGCTTTTAATTCAGCATGAATGGGCTAAAAAAGAAGACACATTCAAGCTCACCAGAGCATCAGCTACAAACATGTCCCATCTGTAGTTCAGACACATATAGCTACAGCCACTCTTAGCTAGTAACTAACTAGCATCTGCTCTTTCCTTGATTTTGACAATTTGACTCTCCCTTTTCCCCTGCCCCTTCCTTGCATCCGGGATAAAAATGCTCTTACCACACATTGAGGAAAATTACTATAAAATTTAGTATAAAGATGATTCTATGATTCCAGAACTATTACCAATATATACAAGTGAATATAGCAGTAATCTGGAATACTTTATCATAGTGTGACCTCTTTTTATGCAAAACAGACTGAAACATGCATCCTTTAGGCAGATATACGTGTGAAAACAATGTACTTCATGTAAATCTTGTTTTTGCACTAAATTTCATTTCTGTTAAAGGACTAGGCAGTTAGCTAGCAGAAAACTCTCTTACATTCACAACATCAATGAATTTTAGTAACCAACTGTAGATTAAAACATACACAATGAAAGCAAGCCCGACTGATTTTTAAAAAATTTTCTCATACTTTAGGTTTCATAGATATTAGTTAAGAGATGGAAGACATGCTGTGCTCACTCTGTCCTACTGTAGGGTAGGGATCAGTAGAGTCCTACTAATACCTTTGGAATCACTTAAACTCTAAAGATAGGTTTTTAATGGAGTAATTGATGTCAGTAATGAGAAAGCACAGAATTCAATTGAGTTCTTAGATATTTTGAGTCAGACAGATAAACTTTTTACCATCTTGTGCGAAAATGATTGACTATACACAATCATCTGAATAAAAAGGTGTCATTAATGTGTGTTCACCTTTCAAAACAGAAACGAATCTTAGAGATCTGCCCATAACAATATTATGAATCAGAATAAGAGCTCAGATCTCACTTTCCAGTTGGTCCCTATTCCAACCACTAAACAATACTGTACTTTGATCACTTGAAGAAACCTCCTATCAAAAACTTTATGTTTGCATTTCTAATTTTGATCAAATCTTCAAATAAATTCAGTCATTTAATTAGAGAGTGGAATTTTGGATACTGAATTTCCTTTGTTCAATATCTGGACTTTAGTTGCTCTGAAATAAACTGGGGTATTTTCCAATCTGTTAAATTTTGGGATGTCCACTGAATTATTTGACGTATTTTTCGATCATGCTATTTTTCCTTAAGTTAAATCTGTATTTATTCTGTGTCTAATTCTCTCCCCTTAAGTCTGTAGAAATGTGCATTAGGAAATACATGTTAAAACACCTTCCAACTTCATGTTTCCAGCATTAGTCGTTTTCTCTTGCTCAACCTTCTCAATTCTGTTGGTATTCACTACAGTGCTTTTATCTGAATTAGATTCAGATTTGTTGACACACTGATAGTCTGGCATTGCTTCTCTACAGTAAGTATCCTCTATTGTTTAGATATTTTTATCCTAAGGCTCAATTGTTAAGACAGGCAACTTTACTGAAGACAAAATATGATAATTCTGCAATTAAGACAAACTCAACGTTTAACCTGAGAAAGAAATAATTATGATGAAACCATTCAAGATACAGCAAAATCATAATGTAGCAAAAATGAAATCTGGACTGATAAGAACATCGAATGGAATTTGCAACAATCAAAAATGCCCTCAAGTTCCAAGAAATGTACTGTTCTGTTAAACAGGTGATAATTCAAACATCATGGAAAGTTACACATTATGTGCTGTTTCAATGCACAAATCATAGCTGGAAGGTATATAGATGAATATATTAAAAACCCCAATTGTTCTTTTTACCAAATAGATAGCACAGACAAGCTTTTCTGCTTTGGATGTTTTTGGCTGGGTTTTGTTGGGGTTTTATTTTTCATTTTTTTCGTTGGTTAGTTTTTTAACATGAACTGAGAGATTTCATACCTTTGAAGTTTTGCTAGTCCTAACATTTCTGGTTATAATTTCATTTTCTGTTGGTAGAAAGTCTTATTTGGTTTTGGCCCTCACTTAAGATCAGCTAAAACCAGCATAAAGAGAATGAATCGGTACTTTTTAAAAACAGGGATGATAGCCGAATATGGATGCAAAAACCTCAGCTCAGCTTTTTCATCTCATTTTCTGTCAGGATCTTATTATGTAGAATTAACAACAATATGTGGTAGTCTGAACTGTGAAATGCAAAGGCTAAAACATTCACAACTTGGTAAAACACTCTGCAAAAATTTTTACTTGAATTGTTCTGCATATATGCAAAATATTTTGGTGGCTTGTAGCTTATTTACTGAACTTAAATTTTATTGATTTTTAATGTGCCCATGTGAATATGCTTTGAAAACAAACATGATTGTATTTATGTAACAGCAGCATTCCTCTGTATCCCTGAGGTCCTCCTCAAAGTATTCAAAAGACTATGCCTTTTTTCCTCTGTGTACAATCTAACTTTTTGACAGTAGCATTTACTAAAAATGGTGAATTGAATTTGTCAAGCAACTCAACTGAAGCCAAAAATTAATTATTATTCTGGTCCAATTAAAGCCATCCCAAGACCTGGAGGATTATCAAGAAACTACTTTATGGGTAAGTGAACCAAAATCAGTCCTTATTCTTGCATCTTTCCCAAAGGCTTATTAGACAAATTATATTCTTCATACCTATTATATTTTATGTATGTACTTTACATCACATTCTTTTTTCAAGAATAAGTGAAACAGAGTCTGTTTCAATTATGACATAAAATGTGACTTTTAGATGCGATCAGAACTACTTAATCATTTCAGATTCTCACTTGAATATAATTACAAAATTGAAAACCATAATCTTAAAGATCCAGTAAAATCTATTTAAATAAGCTTACTGATACAATGACTAGATTTGTTAGAGACTGTCATGAGTCCTCTTTCCCTAAACAGCTTTATTTTTCTGTTCATGTGATTATCTCTTAAAAACTTGGGGGAGGGGAGAAAATTTCCTATCAACCTGATTTTGATTAAGTTAGTGATTCATGAGTTCTAGGACAAAATTACATTTTCAAAAATTTTGATTCATTTTGCTCTTTGCACACTAGTAGCATTCATTATAATGTGTGTTTTTCTGAACACTACAGATTTGTTAAAGCTTTATGCCCTATATGTTCTGTAGCCGAACATAAAGAAACTGTGGATCACCCAAATCTTGGAAAAAACTTTACTTATTTTATATTTTTTAAAAATCTATAATAATTCTGTGCAATACCCTGATAATAGGGAGAAACATAAAATACATATGGGTACCATCAGTTTTAACAATACATCTACTGCTTAAAAAAAACCCCAAACAATCAACAATAAAACATGTAACCCACATTAGAAACAGCTGCAAAATTATTTTCTTATCTCAAAGAGTTGGATGACAGTAAGTTACTTGCAACATCTATTACAGTGTTGTAAAAAAACTATTATAGGATTTCATCTTTTTATAATCACTCGTGAGTCTTTTATTGAGAGATACAATTCAGCAAAGATTAAGATAGATATAATGATCAAGACAGAAACTTGTAGAGTTTCTCACTGTAGATACTGATAAATTAGCTGGAGTAATCACTTTATATGGTCGCCAGATGGCCCAAGGAGTGACACTGGGCATAATTTCGGCTTTATAGTTTACTCCAACAACAAATACACAATATGCTATAAAATCCAGCATCAGCTCACCACAGCAACATTTTGTCCTTTCTAGAGTCTCAGAATATACACATTTGGAAAAAACATGTCCAAATACTGTTCTTCACCTCAGGAAAACATTGTTATCCATCATTAAATATCTAATGCTTGAATGCTTCAGGAACTCATCAGACTATATGGACCCAAAAACTTCATAACAATGTTCATAAAGAAACCTCCTTTAAAATGACAATGATTACACTACATTCAGCTCAGGCCAGTCTCATTCACTCCAAAAGTTGTATGTGCTTTTCATTTTTGTTACTTCATCTGGGCCTATTCATTTGGTGTCAGTTCATTGGATGACATTCAACAAAACAAGTAAGGGATATAAAGCCATATTAAACATTTTCCTGCAATTAAAACAACAACGTCAATGAAAACAATAGAGCAAAAAAGCACTTCATCTAGCACAA
Source organism: Scolopax mira (assembly GCA_004320125.1). Taxonomy (NCBI): domain Eukaryota; kingdom Metazoa; phylum Chordata; class Aves; order Charadriiformes; family Scolopacidae; genus Scolopax; species Scolopax mira. The sequence goes on from BJBW01002542.1 coordinate 228,529, forward strand.
ATTTCACCAAGCAATTTCCATTAAAAAATTGAGAATTAATTCCTGGGGCATATAGGAAAAGCTGACCAATGTCACTGTAAGGTTAATGGGATCAATCTAATCACATTCGAAATACGCAATTTTCTGGGAGTATAATGAAATAAAGATTTTTGAAAACTGCAGATATGTAACACCAGGCAGTCAGCTTTAGAAAATTAAAGTGTTAGGAACCTACAGCTTTTATGGTACCCAGTGTTTTGAAAAATAAATTATTACTACAACATGGTTGCTAGAATGATTTCTAAGGTTTTCCATGCAGGTAACTCTCCATATCCTCCATTTTATGTAATGCTTTATATTTCCTTCTTCAAGAAACTCTGATACTGAAGAGACTATTATGGTTGATATCTATAATACTAAATTCCTTAAACAATAATAATAAAAAAATAGAGTTGCACACAAAGTGGAAGGGCTTTGGGCTCTCATAGTCAAATAACTCTGCCCCGAAGAATGAATCTTCAATATTCAGACACTAAATATAGACATTTAACAGATTAATTCTAATTTCTGACAATGCCATGATCCTTTGTAATTAATAGAGCGAAATAAACATTTGCAGAGGGTAGGGTGAGATCAAAAGTGACTGGCTCACATTCATGTCTTTCCACTGATTACAAATGTAATTTAAAGTTACTTTATTTCCAATTTAGACCTAGCTCACAGGATTGGTTTTATTTCATTAAACCTTAAGCCTAACTACATAATGTAACCCATTTTCAATCTAACTGGTCTCTGTAACATGAATCATACCTACACATAATATTTGTACTTAATCATGCACCTGGTTAACATCTTTTTTTATTACTTAAAATATTAATATTTGAAAAATAAGGAAGACAAATATTAGCTGATGTCACATATAATTGATTTAGCAAGTAAAAATGCTAATTTTATCATACAGTTGGCTTTGTTCTTTTTGAAGAACACAGAAAAACATTACAGTTACAACTCAGTCCTACTAATACACGGTATTACAACTTCAGCTGTCAAATGCACTACATCTGATGTCAAAGATTTTCTTCTGCATGACAGAAGGGGTAGAAGTTAATGAATTACTATATATTGCACATGAAATCCAAGTACAAAATTGCACTTTCAGCAACTAAGTGATGAAATGCCATTTTTCCAATGGCATGAACACTTACATGGAGAAAATTAAAAAAAGAGTATTCAGGACTATAAATTATTATATCCGTTTAAGAATTCTTTATATAGCAAATCAAACTAAAAGTACTACACATTCACACGTGCATGTAATGATTCAAAATATGTCTCTAAATTATTCTGATGAGTGAAATAAGATTTCTTAAGACCTTTGCCCTTCAAGCATATCCCCATCTACTTGCAAGAAAAGGTAGCTGCCAATCATTGTAAAACATTTCTCTGCATTCTTCTTACCTCTCACACATTTCTTCTAGAAACTTCCACTGCAGCTTTTACAGTAATGTACCTTGTTCCCTTTCAGATGTTTTCAACTAATGTGCTGGGGAAGATGGCATTTCCTATTATGTCCCAGTACTTTGTCTTTCATATTATAAAACTCCTGAGCAATAAATGACTTGATAAAAGCCATATACCTTGAAATTACACTTGAAACAGGGTAAAAATGAAAATAGTTACTAAATCTCAACATTCATAATACAGAGTACAGTTGCAAATACTTATAGAAGTTGAAAAAAATTAAGAAAATATATTTATTCTAGTTATATCAATATCAAACCTAAAAACCCTTGTCATGTTTCATCATCAAGATTTCACTTTTCCACTTTTCATGCTACATTCCCAAGATGAGAATTCCTACTGGTACAGAACGCTGGCCCTGTAGAGTTAGCCTCCTTCAGCAGGGATTTTGAAAATTTTTTTCTGTTTTGGCAATCCTATTTCAGTATAAATGATTTTTTTCAAAACAATATTCTCTAGAGTAGAAGATGGATCTATTAAAAACTAGACAGATCTCCCAAGGTAAGCAACGGCTGCAGTAACTTGGTATTTACCTCTTTCCATAAGCAGCTAAATCTATTACCCAAGAACTTCTATTTTTGCTCAATTGGAGGCAGCAAGGCTTAGTTTTCACTGACTCCTGTGATTTATCTGGTAACGTTAAACTAGCTCACTAGCTCACAGTAACTTCAGAGTTTTGTCAGCAAACATATATATTCAAGCTACTTGCAATTCAATATAATTGTACCATAACTTGCAACGTTACTATGTACAACCGTTCCAAATATTTTAAGGAGTAACTATGACTTCTGAGAGAGGGAGGTAGAAAGAGGGCAAAAGAAACAGATGTGCAGATTTAAAATTCATATACAGAACCCAAAACTTATCTGTATGACTGGAAGTAAGTTAAATATTATTTTTTTAAAAGTCACACAAATAATGTATTATTACTATGAGGCCTAGAATGATTTTTTTATGATTTCTATTCTCAGTTTTGCACATTTCACGTCAAGCTTTTGAGGAAAAACAAAGAATAAAATAGGAACTATAGGCCTTCAGCTCCATCAGAAGAAAAAGGACCACAGAAAGCCACACTGAAGCTTCAGAGATAAGAAAGGGTAGTGTTTGAAGTTTTATTTCCTTTTTCACGCTTCTTAAACCATTTTTAGTGTACCATATAAACTGCGTAGAATCTTCCAGTAACTTTCTGGACAGATGGCAACTCCTCCTCTAAGTACAAGTTCAAAGAAGGACAGCATACAGTCTATCCATTAGATTTTAGTTTAATATTAAAATTTTGTGATAATAATTTCTGTGGGACAAAACTTCTAAAACTGAATGATAAAATGTCTTTATGTTTAATTTACAAAATACTTATATGTGGAGATCAGGTCAAGATATTAATGATAATCAAAAGATGCAGAACCTTTTGACTAAGTTGAGTAGGCTTGTTAAAAGAGCAGTTAAATTGAGACTGCATTAGCTGAAGTCAGGACTAATGGACACCTGATGTTTTTCCGCCTGTAAAAACGTATTTAGGTATAACTTTTACTAACCACCTAATTCTCTGTTGATTGAGCTCCTTGCATGCAAAAATAACGTCAGTCATTTCATTATTTTAAGTTGGCTCTTTTGAATATAAATGATTCAACAATGGTAACTCCCAGTAATCTACTACTGCTACTTGGACATTGAGGAGCGACCTCTTTAGATTGTTAGCTATGATTTTCAAAGGCTAAAACAGCAGAGTTTCCAGTTCCTTGCAACACATGACAATATATTGAATGTCTTCCAAAAGTGCTCACAGCAGGGAATAAAATCACAGCAATGTTAGTAGCCAGGTTCTTTAAAATCAGAAAGATTTCCATATTCACAATCCTTAGCACTTTACAGGTTTTGGTATATTTACAGAAAAGACCCTGTTAGTTTCCATACATGGAAGAGGGAGAGTGCGGGATCCACAACCACAAGACCATCTAATCATATAAGTTTCACAGGGATAAACACTCCTCTTTTCAGAAAACTAATCCACTCAGAAACATTACTTTTTTTTTAATTCAAAACCATTTATTTTTACTGCAGTAGCAATGGGAAATACATTTCTAGCACAGTACTCACCTAGAAGCTAAATTAAAATTACATTTATTAGTTATGCCTCATATCATATGAAGTGAGAAGTCCTGTACTTTAATACAGAAAAAGTAACTAACAACTCAGCTCATAAACTAGGAACAAGATCACAAAATATTAGGGAAACCCATATTACTGTAGTTGAGCATAAAATCTTGGTATAAAATCACATTTCTGATATATGACATATTTCTATAGTAGTTAATCACTATCTAAGATATAAGAATATCTAAGATACTCTTCTTAACTTTTTAAACTAAAGCTTGTTACTCACGCAGACAGTGGCACGAATTGAATTTGTCTTCCAAGAATCTTGTTATTGTCACCTCTGTAACCATAGACTAATCCCATTTTTAGGGTGCAAAATTACATTATTTAACTTGTGTAGCTGTAGCAAATACACACTCTGACAAGTGTCTAGAATCAGAGTTGTCTTTCTTTAAAACCTTTCAAGACATTTTAGCTAACACAAAAGAACCAATTTTAATAGAAGCATAAGTTAATGTGAAAAGTGAAATTAAAAAAATACCTGTGATAAATGTAACATTCTGAAAATGTTGATGATAAATACAAGCTACAGACTCCTTTGTGATCATACACAAAGTCTGTCACACTGTAAAATGAAGAAAACTGTCAGAAAAGTCCAAGAATGAAATAAGGAGACAATACACTCATTACCTATATGTTCTTAGAAAACATTCCTAGGGAATGAAAACAAGTATTTTCAATAACTTAGTCAGCATAGTTTAAAAATACTATTTCAGAATTTCATGTTGAATATTAATATAATTTAATATTGGTGTCAAATCCTCTGCAAAAAAGATAATCTGCCTTTTACTTTTTTTTTAAATTAGACATTAGGCTGGAAGTAATACAAGTCAATAACCTTTAGATGTCAAGGTTTCACTCCTAAAAATAAAGTGTTATTCCTATATTTCAGGGAAAACATGAAGCTTCAGGAACTTCAGAATCTAGCAGGCAGTAAACCAACCACAGGTACAAACAATTGTTTTCACACCCCAAAAATGCTAACAAATGTGAAGACGATGACTAAAAGGGCAAACCGATATGCTAAATGAGACTTGAAATATCAAACATGTACTCTTAAAATAAATCAGAAGATATTAACCTGAGTCTTTTCTACTCTTGTGTGAAAGAAGGGAGCAAAGTATTAAAGTGAGCTGAGATTTAAGAAGAGTGGTAGGCAGTAGTGAATCTTTTAACCCTACATTGATTCTACCTGTGATTATTAAAGCTGAAGAAAAATCAAAATAAACCAAAGGAGTTGACAGTGCTCATTCCATCACTAAGTCAAAGATGCACTTCAAAGTCACCCTATATCTGACTTTCACTCAAATGCAGGCACTGTGAAATGTTTCACTATCCTCTGAACAAGGCACCCATCTTAATACTAACATATACAAACTCTAAGAATAAATTCAACAACAACTTCATAAAGCATAAACACAAGCATATTACACAAGTAATAACAATAAACTTAATTTTGTTGAAATTTTATTGATTATATGATGTATATACTTTATAAGTACCATGCTTTATAACTACCTGAAGGGGGGGTGTAGAGAAGCAGGGGTTGGTCTTGTCTCCCAAGTCACATGAGATAGGACAAGGGGCAATGGCCTCAAGTTGCACCAAGGGAGGTTTAGATTGGATATTAGGAAACATTTCTTCATGGAGAGGGTTATCGGGCATTGGAATGGGCTGCCCAGGGAAGTGGTTGAGGCACCATCCCTGGAGGTGTTCAAATGACGGGCTGATGTAGTCCTTAGGAATATGGTTTAGTGATTTTTGTCAGCGTTAGGTTGATGGTTGGACTAGCTTATCTTAATGGTCCCTTCCAACCTAGACAATTCTATGATTCTAGGTAGGAAGATGGGTGGTTCACATTATCGTTTGAACTAATGTTAGCTTGTAATACTATCACCATAATGAAACACCTGAAAAAATCAAGACCATTTTTCTAAATTTTAATAGGATAAATTGTGCACACAGTCATTTTGTTCATGAGATCAATGAGACTTACTTCTTAGCATTTATATAAAATAGTGATTAAAGAATCATTATTTTAAAGATTGTACAAAACAGAAAAAAGGACAGTCAGTACCCAAAAGTCATTATTTCTCAAGTATAAACAAGAGACAACAAATTCACAGAAACGTTAAAAGAGGCAACAAAACACTAGTCAATGTGACTGTAAGTGCTGTGAATGGACTCAAGCCTACCTGTCAAATCTTGGCCAGGTATTGCAGAAAAACAGATCTTAGATAAGGATTTAGAGGAAAGTAACTGAGGATCTGCATTAGATGCTCCATTTCAGTAAGACGGTCAGCCTGGGAGATCACACGAATACCTTCCTGCAAGCTCGAGTGTGTGATGAGGCTGTCATCACTGGCTGATAAACTGGCAGTGAGCATCTCAACTCTGAATTTGAGATGACATGTAAGGTGTTGGTATTAGTCCATTAAAGGCCTTGAAAGAGAAAGTGTCTAAGTTTTCCTTGGTGCTATAAAGAAAAGGGAGCTAAAGAAGAAGCAAAGCAAGAAAAAATGACGGACTGAAAAATGATCTTTACAGCTTCTTTGCAGTCTGGGTGAATATAAATGAAGCAAAAATGCATTTGTCAAAGCCAAAGAAAAGGACATTGCAGTCATAAAGATGTGAGCTGATGACAGCATGGGAGGAAATGCCTGTTAGACAGACAGAAAAGCCTGTACCTTAGAATCACGAATAAAAAATCTGCAAGACAGATTCCTTACCACAACATATTCAATACGTTTTTATTGCTCAGCTATGTCAACAAAATGATAACTTACTTAAACTGAAAATTTTGACTAAATCTGTAATATCTAACAGTTTAACCAGTCCAACCTTACTATTAGCTTATATTCAGCTTGACAGCTGAATCTAGTCCCTGAAGTCCTGTTTCCTTACAAATCTTTCAGATATCCTGTACACATCACCATTAAATTTAACAGCTAAATTTTCTGTTAATATTTTAATTATAAATATTCTCATAATCATACTTGAATATTTAATCACTTAACAGCATCAACCATTCACATCTCAAGAATCCAGGAAAATTTTGCGATTACGGCTGCATTTAGAAAAATGAATAACAAGTCAAAGTCTAAGACATGCTGCTGAATAGAAAGGTCTTCATTACTTGGATCTTTAATTACTGAAGCTTAGATAGTAGAAATGAAATTAATTTCACATTTTGCATTCAAATCACAAGTCATACTTTATCACATTTAAAAAAAATATGTATCTTTATCTACATTAATCCTAATGCTTTTTTCTTCTTTTAATCTGAGAGTATTATGAAACCAGTGCATTAGCGAAGAACATTTATACCATCAACAGAAATATCATAAGCCAAAAATGACCTGTTTGATCCTATAAAACATCATATCAGTTACAAAGGAATATCTGAGCCAGGACTACAAGGTCTTTCATTTGCTGTGTGCCCACTGTGTTCTGTGTTGTGAACATGTGAAGTAGAAACTGCTAATGTGAAGTATGAATAGAGCCATCCAAAATGGCTTTCTATACCTGGGTTTGTGGTGCATCCTATGTAGGTAAAGTGAACTCCCTCTCTTTAAGTGAGAGCCATGAGAGAATAACAAGCTCTAAGTGTAACTAAACCATTATCATTCTTTTCAATATTATTAATATCTGTATTATGCACGGGCATGAAATATTTTCATCGTCTACCTGAAAACATATTGTTATAGTTTCACTGTTATCAAAAAGTGACCCTGGGAAATCTGAAAATGGCATGTAATAATTTTTGCCCTCATTAGATAGCATTGCATTTCATAGCTCATTGCATTAAATAGATTTCAAAATGGGACCAAAGCTTACTAGAAAGGTTACCAATACCTCTATTAAGCAGGAAAAAATGTAAACAAGAATAAACTCCTACAAAACCAAAAACATTTGACATTTGCCCCTTCCCCAGCTTTCTAAAATGAAATGTTTTTTCTTGGAACACTGCAGTTTGAAATAGTTGTATTTCATTCTCCAGTGTGCTGCATTTTACAGTACCCAGGAACAATTTCTAAAGACATGAATGGACAAGCGGCATGGAATAATCTGTGAGAAATCAAGAGGTCCTGGTTTTCATAAGGCAGAAACATGGGACAACTTCTACAAATAACACTGTAAATTGCTCTAGATTTACATATAAAGCATCACCTTTCTCCTTACTTCTCTGCTGCCAAAACTTACATTAACCTGCAAATCGCATGACTTAGAGGAGGCCTTCATTGGTATCTCATTGACCAAATAGATGACAGTCAGAATAACTTTTTCAATTAGATTAAAATGAAGACAACTTCCATCATGACTTGATTATCACCTCAGTAGTAGGAAAATATATATACGCACATATAGTCTGTAATAAGAAACTATTATCACAGAGGGTTGAACATTTGATATATAAGTCTATTAATCTATTCATGTGAGGAAGATAAACATCATACTTTTACTGATTGCTTAGGTTGCAGCAAGACATACTTAGGAGAATAGAAACAGAAATCCTAAGAGCAAAGATTATGTTCTATCATCATCTTGTCTGTAACACCACTGATAATATACTGCATCAAATAATAAGAAAGAAGTATTGCATAACCGACTCCTTTAAAACTAGTCTTTGATTCAAAACCTGCTCAGTGTTTCGTCTGGCATGTCACCACACCTGATGCTCTGGGGAAACAATTCTGCCTTAAAATTCCCGTAAGGTTTTGAATTCTACTGAAGTAGGTGAAATATGTAAAATGTAAAAGAGCATGAGTTTTCACAGGAGTACTAAAGAACCAGAACCTCTGACTGATGATTAGGAGAGACTTCCTTTATCTCTCTCATGCGCAGAAAAACAAACACAACACACACTATATTCAAGCGAAATGACATTTTCTGATGATTCTTGCTGCAGTTTACAGAACAAAAAATTTCAGTACAAAATGTACTATCACTATGACGTCTCAAAAATGTGAATTCAATGCAATCACAGTACTCCAACAGCACATACTGAACCTCCCAATTTTCCAATATAGTTTAAATGCTTATTACTTGAGCTCCTACTTTGAAGATCGGGCAACGATCTACAGCTATTATTAACAAAGTAGAAGAATAATGGATTTTATTCTTGCCTGTGGGAGAGAAGTATCATTTGGGAAATTGATAACACTTTAGTTTAGTCATTTTAAAAGGTCATGTTACACAATAAAGAAGGCCAAGCCCTTTAGTGATAACATATGATAGTGATAAAACTAGCACTAGTCTACAGATCCTCAAAATTACTAATTGCATTTCTATGCTGCAAAGCGAGCTAAAACAGTCTGATAAATGTCTTCCAGTATGTTCCTGATTTATGTACTTTAGTCTAGTTTACATAGCCCAAAATGAAATTAAACCATAAAAAAATAGCTTAATTATTAAATAAGTAAACAAATCTGCATATTAAAAAGAAAAAAAGCAAATATTCATAGTACTATACCTTGTTATTATTATTTATTTTAAACATAGTTGTAATAGATGCAGTAGGGAGGGGAAAATTATGAACTTTGGTGCAGAAAATCAACAGGAAAAATTTAATAGGAAGGATTAACAGCGAACAATTGTAGTTGAGAGGCATGGCTGCCAACATTAAAGTTGTTTTTGACAAAACATCATAAATTGAGAAAATCTGACAGTGTTAGCAGGTAGTATAAATTAAAGTTGTTATGTTGTGCCCTTAGGCCTTTATTTATTGCAAACATAGGCAATGACAGTTAAAGTGCTCAGAATAAATCATTTCATGAAGAAAGATAAAATAGATTGAAGTGATACACAAATTTACACAATGGTTCATTTGTTCAAAGCAACAGAGTTCAGTTAGATGGAGAGAAAACAAGCTGGTAACGGGCCATTTCCCCAGGACAGGCAAAGGTGGGTGCTTTGCACCACGGCTTGTTTGCAGTCAGCCTGTCAAGAGGACTTTAAGGCCTTTCAGGCATTGGATGTGTATCATAAAGTGAAAGTCAACATAAGATATTGCTATGAAAGTGAACCAGTTCACAAACACAACCAAACTTCTACAGGGGTATGCAAATGTTTTGCCTATTTACCATATTCAAATCACATTCCAAACAACTCCTGGATACGCTCTGCTGAAAAAATGTAAGGATTTGAAATGCAGGGACCTGAAGTAACTAGTCTTCCAGACCTTTCATTTCCTACTGAAAAACAGTGTCCTTATTTTAAAAGGCTGCTTGCCTAGTTTTTTTGAAAGAACGAGCACCAACTTGTTAGAATGTGCTGTTATATTATACAGATGGGAAATTATAAAGAAATAACTCCAGTGAGGTGTTTAGGATTAAAAAAAAAATCCAGTTACCTTTTCAGAAAATCTCTTTGTGAAATGCCAAGGCTCTATTTGCGACAGCATCTCCAGAAATCATTCTCTCAAAGTCTGTCTCAGTTAAAACAGCTAGCTTTCTTTTTTTTCCAGCGTGGACAAAGAAAATACATCTCCTGCTGCTTATAGTCCATCACTTCAGATCTAACAGTTTTGGAGCAACTCTAAGAAACAGTCAGACACCATCAGTCTTGCTGCAATTGCTACTATTTTGTCATAAATTCATCCCCAAGTAATTCTAGGAACCTAAACTTAAGAAACACCACCCTGTGCTTGAAAAATATCCCTTTCACTTACTTGAAAATCTTTCTCTTCCAGGATCTCTTTCCTCCACCTGACAAGGAAGGCAGCACAGACGTACAAGTGGAAGTGAGAAAAACCCTCTGGTTCAGACTAGAAAAGAAAAAGATATTAACCTTAAAATACACAAATAATACTTTTGATCATGATATACCCCAAGTGTGTTTTTATAGCATTGACTATTACCTACAAATGCCTGCTTAACATCTCTCTCTTCGTACCACAAACACGTTTGCATTTCATGTATGCCAAAACCTATTCACGGCTATTATCTGCAATGGTAATTAAGGTCAGGTATTTCCCATATCTAAATTCATTCTTCACAGATGTGTTTTCCATTTCTGATGTTATCTGTTAATTTATATCTGACATGAAATACTGTAATGTCTAGTTCAACATTTTGCCATGAACATGTATTAAGAACAAAGTCTACTACCAATAGTAGCTTTTTAATTTTAAATTCTGCTATAGAACATTATGAACTTATTAAACATTTTAAAAATACACAGCTTGGTCTATATTTAACTGAATTTGAGGTGTTTACTAAACGAAAAAAGCCTACTCATTGTAACACAAAATATTTACAACTCAGATTTGTATTCAGACCTGCATCTTTCTGTTCTAGTTCAAGTCAGCAGATTCAGTCACTTTATAAAACATCCCCAGAGGGATGGAGCACATCTCCTATGAGGACAGGCTGAGAGAGCTGGGGTTTTTCAGCCTGGATAAGAAAAGGCTCCAGGGAGACCTTATAACAGCCTATCAATATCTGAAGGGAGCCTACAGGAGAGCTGAAGAGGGAATCTTTGTCAGGAAGTATAGTGACAGGGGCAGTGATTTTAAATTGGAAGAGGGGAGATTTAGTTTGGACACCAGGAAGAAATTCTTTCCAGTGAGGGTGGTGAGGCACTGGAGCAGGTCACCCAGGGAAGTCGTGGATGCCCCATCCCTGGAGGTGTTCAAGGCCAGGCTGGATGGGGCTTTGAGCAACCTGCTCTAGTGGGAGGTGTCCCTGCCCGTGGCAGGGGGGTTGGAACTCGATGATCTTTAAGGTCCCTTCCAACTCAAATGATTCTATTATTCTATGAGTCTATAAAACTCCCCCTAGAAATTAAGATTTTATAAGTACACCTAAGCATTTAGAAAAATTTGTGATCCTACTTTTAAAGATTTCACTAAGTTCTCTTGTATTAGCAAATTAATCATAGATTTTGTTTTCTACTGAAAAAATAATTATGATATTTAATTATCAATGTGATGACTGCAAACGTATGCTATGTAAAATACCATTAAAATAACATTTAAAAATAATAATTATAAAAGTACGCTACACAATCTAACAAACGTAGGGATACTTAAATGCTGATATCTAAATAATTTATAAGATCTAATTGTAGCACTGTAAAACTGTAGCTTTTTAAAAAAATATTCTCTATTGGTCATTTCAAAACTGCAGTTTACCCTTTAGAGAAATACAGTGTTCTGCTCAACTAAAGTGAACTGAAACAACTTCTTATGTACAGCGTAACATGACAAAAAAAATTATATTTTATTGGTATTTAATCTGGAAGTGCAGGGTATTTAAAATATTCCACAAAACTTTTGTAACAGTGCAATAAAATAACCACAATACTCTCACAATTGGAGCCGAAAAAATACTTTCCACCTACTACTTCTCCTTCTCCTCTGCCCCTGACTGACAGACATGCAGAGTGTGCTACCAGGGCTTGTTGGGAGCTACAGAACCTACAGATTATCCTGTCCTACCCGAATCAAGAGAAGAGATAATGTCAATTATTTGCAGGGAAGTTTTAAGTTTAAAAGTGTAGTTGGAACTGAAAAATGGGAATTAGTTAATTTTGCAACCAGAAAAGGAAGATTCTGATCATAAAATCCTGTGTTATTTTTCCTACTCTACGAAAACACTCTACTTAAATAACATGACTTTACAATGAATAACATTGTAAAATCCCAGGACAGACAAAGCATATGGTAATTTTAACTAGACTTCTCTCTAGAGTTTGTTAAAAGACTAGTTAAAGAAAAGTTAAAGTCTGATTTAGGATATTAAAGTTAGAGTTTTACTGAATTGCTACCATCTTCCAGAAAAATCCAAATCTCTTACTTTACTGTTGGCTTTTCTCTTGGGATGGAAAGTTAACATATAGAAAAGCATAAAATGGTATCTCAAGAAGACATACTTATAAGCAAAGTGGTACTACCACTTTTCATATCAGATACTACTTGGCAATATTTAAATAATCAAATACAACCCTAAAAAAATGAAGAAAGCCCCTTTTAAGAAAACAACCCTCTTCCTACTTTATTGTGTAAATAAGATCACAGAGTATGCAGTATTATTTTAAATTCAGCCTTTGATAATATTTTATAACATTTTCCTCTCTAAAAGAAGAAAAAAAATTAAAGTTTTAAAATTAAGTACAGAAACAGTATTTGTGGTCTATTTTTTCTTGGCACTGAGCTGCAATCAATTTCTCATTTTTAACATGAATTTTTAAAATGTCCTTTCAAGTAGCAGCCCTTAATCATACATGAAAAGTTTCTATCCTTTTGGAATACACAATATAATGTCATAAAGGCGACAAATTTTCTTCAAATTTGGAAGGCTAACAGGGTAGTAATGTCCAGTGAAAACAGACCATGTTTAAGACTAAATCAACAGTCAGTACAAGTAAACATCAAGTGTTTTCCAGAAGTCCGTTCTGCAGTATGTGTTGTCACTGGTGAAGACTTTCTGGGATAGTAGGAACCAGCAAAGTTCACCAATACCTGGCAAACTACAATCTGTCTTCAGATCATAAATGCTTAAGTATTGGCAATCAAATGGGAAAGCAGGGAAGAAGAAAAATTATGCTTACAAAATGGAGTATTTTTTATCCTGCTTGAGTAGGATAAAATCTTACATTTCTTTAATTACATGACATGAGCAAGAAAGAGGGGACTGAAAGGAACTTGGTTTGGTATTCATATATACTAATTCTGCTTTCTTCTCTCTCCTCAACATTATGTAAATTCTTGAAAAGCATAGGGGAGAAGGGAGCAGGATTAAAGAAATCTGTCTGAAAGCAGTATTTTAACTTTCAAAGTCAATTTGCAGTAGCTGTTGGCAAAATTGTTTATTTTGCCCTCTCTTACATTGAATCACAAACCAGTATTACCTAGGCAGTCAAATCAGATCACCAGGGTGTTCTTTTTTTTTCTGGTAATAACCCCAAGATAATAAAGAAAATTTTACCATACCCAGAAAGTCAAGATAAGTAGCTTAAAAAAAAAGTAGAAATGCTGGAAACTCAAAGTGTTTTTGAGGAATTGCACAAAAAAATATCTGGAGGTACATAAGAACCTATACTTTTCTTGAGATTTTTCTGTTCCACTTTTTCTTTTCTCCAATACAATTTTCTTCAGCTCTTTTAAATGAAACCAAATGGGTTTAAATATGCAATTCATTAGAGAAACAAATGCATATCGCCCTATAGATTTAAAAATTCATCATGCTTCAGAGATAAGTCTAGGCTACAAAGTATTTCCAATGGATAGTTTTAGACAGTTTTGGAAATTGAGTAAAACAGCTAATGCATAATTGCCTTTTCTAACACCTGCTACCTATTACACTTTTCCATTTGTAGCTTTTGAAGTTACAAACAGTTTGATCTCTAAATGTACAGAAATGCAGACTACCAGCTAAAAGCTATTTAAAATCAAATATAAACAATGACCTTGATTTAAATATTTTAGCAAAAGTTCGCAAGACAGATGTACAACCTTCCAGAAGACTTATTCTGAACATATTACAGACAACTCAGAGCACATTATCTAAGAACCATCTGTCATTATCAATAAAAATCATTTAAATTGTTAACATCACAAACATCTCATTGCCCTGCAAATGTTGGATCTCCTCTGCAGCTGAAATGAAAGGCATTCTTTATACTGCACTCCCAAAACTCCTTGAATTAGATAATCACTGAAAGAATGCAAATTTCTTGTACGACTAGACTGACTACTGTCTAATCAATGATAAGTAAGTCTAACCTGCCTCCCTGGATACTTCAGCATTTAAGGAAGGTAATATCTCATGGTATTGTGCTTGTTGATAGAGTAAATACAATACACGATTATTTTTTAAGTAACAAAATGATTAAAGCTACGAAATTGTGCCAGGGTTAGGTATTAACACACTGAACACATTTCACACACAAATAACGGCTCAGACACAAGGATTTTCCAACACTTTATGATTACAGATGAATAAAGCAACTTTAAGCATCTCTGGTTTTACTACATTACAAAGAGCAGACAGTTTAGCTGTAAGGAGGTTTAAGTAATTTTTTCAAAATTATCCAAGCAATCTATGTCAGAAAAAGAGAAAGAAGCCAGCACAGGGTCATCATGGAAAGGGCAATGTGTTGGCTGCTACTCCAAGATTTGCCTTTCCCATCAGCCAGGAGCTACGACTTTCCAGGTACAGACTCAATCCACTCATCAAAACTGAGACCAAGTTCCAGTCTCAGAAGCACAGCATGAGCACACCAGGGAGAGGTCCATCAGGGTGACTATCCTGCCACCAGGAAAGACCAACAGCAGATAACTACACGTGTAATACGGTACCTCCCAAGAATACTCTTCCAACTTTCAATGATTTTGTGCTTAGAGATGTCCTTACACAAGCTGTAAGATATGTCTATTTAATAGTTGTTAATGGATTTGTCTTTACTTATCTGCCCAAAGCTTTTTGAAACTGTACGCTTTTTTGGTAATCACAAAACAGAATCACAGAACCCTCTAGCTTCATTCAAAACTGTTCAGTTATTGCACTGAAGGAGGGTATGAAAAACTGTTTCCTATTCACTTTCTTCAGTCCTTTCATCTTTCATTCTCTCGTGCAGACTGGATTCTTTTTTTTTTTCTTGTCTATTCCACCGTTCCTTATATACTTGTTCCACCATATTTGCTCAGCCTTCTTAAGCATCCTTTCTTTTACTTTTCATATTTTGAAATAAGATCTGAACAATGTACAGCACATAAGATGCAGAAAAAACATAATTCTCACAGCTGCATGGCGACATTTTGTTCTATTTTCTTTTCCCAGCAATTCCTAGCTTTTGGGTTTTTTTTCCCCATCTTCTATCTTGACTGCTACTGAGCTCATCTTTTTGTCTTATGCATGAGTGTAGAGAGCAACTTTAAGCCCACAGCTATATTGGTAAAGTTAGGATTGTTCCAAACACACACACACACACAATATCACTTTATATTTGTCCACGTAGAATTTTCACTGTTATTTACTGCCTGGTTATTTATAGCAACATGAAATCCTGCAATGCCTGGCTGTCAACCTCCCACCTTTACTACTCTCAATAACATGGTGCTGTCAGCAAACTTTGCTGTCTCACTCCTTTATCTGTTTTCCAACCACTTCAGCAGAAACAGCTAAAGACTTATCACAAGCTGTAAAAAAATTACACGTGATTTCCTTTAATTTTGAAAGCTGCCTGCTTGTTCCTACCATCTGTTTTCTATCTTTCAGACAGTTATTATCCATACAAGGGCATTCCCTTTAATTCCACAGCTGTTTTTTCTTTAATAACCTTTAGTGAAGAACCTTCTTCACTGTTTTCAGCAATCTCAACAGGCTACATCATCCCGGTGCATATGTTCACTGTCTCTTAATGCTTTGCAAGGTGTAATTTCTCACTACAAAAATCATGGCAAGGCTTTCTTAAAATGCCGTATTTATTCATGGTTAAAGGATATTATGATTAAGTTTAGAGAACACTATATTGAAGTCACCTAAATCTTGTCATTCTAAAAGATATCCTTGAAGAATACTTCAAGGATTGCAACTATTTTCATTATATTTCACTATATTTCATCACAGCAGCCTACCAGCTCATGTAGGATCATAACCTTCTCCTGCCTGCCAGTTTTATAGTAAGTAAATTCTGTTGTGTTAAAAATTCAAATTTTAGTCATGATACGCATTAAAAAGTTTTTTACAGTTATACATAAAAATATCTATTAAAAACATTTGTTTTCATTGAGTTAGCCCATTTTGGATTGTCTTCTATCATTGTTTTTATTTCACCATGACTATTCCCAAGGGGTTTATCCTAAAAGCAGTAAATCACCAAGAACCCTTGTTTAAGCTAAACCTAATCTGACAATAAACACACCAACAAAGTTGGATCATTTATGCTTAATGCCTCCCCCCTTGAACCAAAAAACAACCTTACTTATAGTCAAGGCCTGTTAGTATCTGTTTCTAATGCAAACATCCAGCCATTAATATGAAAATTTATGGGATGGACTGACCTTTTCAATAAAAATAAATCTTATCCAAGCACATTTCATAGCACTTTAGAACCTGTAATGGAAACTAATACTTTTAGGTCGTAGCAGCAAGTTAGTAGCATCTGGTACAGCCAAAACACCATGCAAAAATTATTACCGCAGGCTTAAGTGATCACTGTAAGTACCCTTAAATTAAAAAATTACCTTTATAAGAACTGTGCTACATTTCCTATTTCTGTTAAAAACGTTCAAAAAATTACTTATCTTAAAATGTTCTCTTAGATTTGGCAGATTTATGCTGAAAACTAGGTGAAGATCACATTTCATAATAATTTAGTAGCTGGTCTCTCTGAGACAGACAACAACAACTTGGTAACAGTTCCCTAAAGATGACTTGCAACATAAACCTCTGTCGCAAAACCCAGCCACAAGAAACACAGACCATTACTGGAAATTTTTTTGGATTGATGTCTTGTGTTGTTAGAATGCTCCATATGGCCTTTAGAATTCATGGTAAGGCTATTAATCAATATTAAATATAAACAGAAACAATTTGATAATTACTATTTACTTGATTTATCTGGTCTTTCAGTAATTTTAGTTTTAAGAAGTATCTTTCATATACCTTTCCACTTAAGCTTGTGTTTTGAGAACAGAGTTTAAATTACCGTCCTCTTCACTTGCTAATACATTCAATTCAAACAGAATAAAAAACAACTAACTTCAAGTATCTGACTTTTTTGTCTTAGCTTTTCCAGAATAAACTGTGGTTAAAAAAAAATAAAAAAAGTGTTTCTTTCTCATTTGGTTCATTTAAAGAGTTCACCATAACTAGGATGTCAAGTGGATTCTCACTCAAAGAGGTACCTTCACAGCCACTACTTTCTCCTCATGGGTGGTGCTTTATTATTCTCACATAAATGGGAGTTGCTAGATATTAGCAAAGGAATGGAGCTGCTCATGCAATTCCCTTATAGTCCTTTCTTGTTGAACTGGGTATTTACAGAAGAGAGCAGACTAAGAAAGTTTTCTTGGAGAATGCCTTTCATACAAATGCAAGGTGATACCGAACTCTACACAGTGAGAACAATTACATTTTGTAACATTTATTTCCAACATTACTTCAAAAAGAACAACCAAGATACGCATAGAAGAATTATGCATAGTGAAACTATCAGAAAGCTTATTGATTTATTTTCTGTAATTTCCCATGTTAATAAGCCTCTTCTCATCTGCATTGAAGAGTGACCATTAGTTGTCCTTTGTACTTACTGGAGAAAATATTACTTAATTTGCTGGTTTGAATTTCTGCAAAGCAGAAGGCAAAAACCTTCCATTTTACCTACTAGATATGTCTAGATAGAACAGGGCAAGAACAGGGATGTGGCAACGTGAGCTGTGATTTTAGCTAACAACAAACAACATAATGGTGAAGAATGAGATATAAAACCCCAATATGATATACGTATGGCTCTTTTTGCTGAAAAAAAATACTTTTTGCAAGTTTTTCTTCTATGTAAGTATTTAACATCAAAGTCTCTTAACTTGTTTGGAGATGAAAGAGCAGAACCAGCAGCAAGAACTAATAGAACTAGTCCAGGCTGGATTCAGTGCATTAACAAATAACAGCTACATTACATTATAAGTCTTCATCAATAACAGGAGATAATTTATTCTGTTTAGGTTTTTAAAAGTGGTTGCTTACTTACTGCTGTATTTTCTTCCGTTCACCACAGTTAATATATTAAAGAACAAAGTATTTCGGTTTGAGCCATTAATATAATGCCTAATTATCCTACCAAGCCATGGTGGAGAATAATGACTTAGAGAATCTCTGTGTAATTAACACTGAGCATGACTATGTCCTTTACTTCCTCTAACAGCATGAAACACAAGCACAAAATGTTTCTTGCATGAGTATGAAGCTGAATACACTTCCCTAAAACTGAAGTCTACACTTCCCTCTACCCCTTAGTCCTGAGTATTTTCCTCAGGAAAATAGAAAAGCTGTAAGAAGATATGAGGACACTACCAAAGGTCTTTTCAAAAACGTACACACACTTGAGAAGTTTAACTCTCTATCAATTTCCCAGAAAATTCATTTTGCATCTTTAATTTACTCAGATGTGCCCCACTGTAACTTAAAACCCCTCTTGCATGAGAGAACTCATGGAAGTGATGACTGAGTGGTTATTGAAAGGCTGAGGAGCAGTTAGAGGAGGATAAACCCCAAAGTGACAGACTAGTTGTGCTCCCCAACGCACACGTGGAATTGAGAAAACACCTTCTAAAACCTATCTCTTTTTTAATAGGTTACATGGCAGATTTGAGTGAAAACTTCCAGACAAGATATTTTCAAAGGAATGCACATTTGGGACACCACAATTTAAATCTCATCTTTGTTTCATCTATGTTCAAAGACAGAAAGAACATTTTTTGCAAAGACTTCTTTTATTTTAAGCTAGGCTTAAAATTGAGCTTCGATTTTTCAGAAATGGTTGTCCAGCTGGAAAGAAATTTATTTTTAAGTTTCCATCTAATTAAGACCATATGTATTCTATCTAAAAATCACTAATTTACTTTGAACTTAAAAATTTGAATTCCTTCTCAAGTAGCAACTTGACACCAATTAGTTGGCCAAAAAGGTGATAGAAAAAAGCAAAGCTATGTCACACCAAATTATTCACAGAATTCTACTTAAAGATATGATTTACCTATGACAAAGCATAAACTAAATCCAGATCGTTAATAAAAATACGCTGCTACTGATTTAATTCTGAAGAACTTTGCTGTATGGCAAAATACTTTTACATAAATGGTAACCTGCTTATATCAGGCTGATATAAGAAACAAGGACAGGCACCATTGATTAAAAAGGAATAGGGGAACTTTTCCACTGTGAGCAGAACATTAGCAGATCACGTGAATCAGAATCAGATCATGCTTCCTCAATAACCTGCTTTTAAAGGTCAAATAAGCACAAATAAGCAGTATGACTAATATTTACTAAACTAATTCCCTACTTCTCACCTTGTGAATTTCTAAACTATTTACCTCATGTATCATTTTAATTATTTTTGAGGTTCATTCCCAGAGAACCTTGATGTTGGGAAATTAATTAATGGACACAATAGAAGAACTGTCAGCATTGTTTAAATACAATTTTCAGCACTGGTCTCATTTACATATATCCCTTTATTCTAAACAATGGGACTGCTGATTTTTTTTGATAAAATTGTTAGTTCGTTAAAAAGAGCACAATGATATCCTTTTCTGCAGATATTCATCAGTTATCACATTTTGCCGAAATGCATAATCCATGCTCAAGACAACCACTAGAGCTTTTAGCCCCCGGATTTCAAAGATACTGAAACAGTTATATAGTAGTGGTATAATTGTTTGATTAATTTGCTTTAGCTTATCATATTATTAGCTTTAATAAAAGTTATTTAATTAATTATTCAAAGCAGACCTAGCTCAACAAAAAAACAACGGAAAAAAAAAATCATTTGAGTAACTGTACAAATACATATCACATCACATATACACTAAAAGCAAAACCAACATCTAAAGAACAGTATTAAAAGTGAACATTGCTTATTTCATTTAGCAAATAACAAGAATATGCTTACTGACACACTGACAACATGTAATTCAAAGACATCATCTCACTGAGGAAGTTTAAAGCTACATATGTCACTTCCAGATATGGAGGCCTACATGTGTACCTTTTTGGACAAAAGTTGGTATTTTGATTGCAACAAATGCTTAACTGAAATATTACTGGCCGTTTGAGTAAATGTATTCTGTAACGCAATAACGACATTACTGAATTCTTGTCCAGTCAACAGAAAGTCTGCAATCCTCAAATTCCCACATATGTAAATTGAAGGGATGATTACACCAATGTAATATGTAAATTTCAAAACCTTCTGTGGTCTAAGGGAGACATTCTTCTTAATCATAACAACAACAAATTTTCAAGCAAACTATTCCAATGACTTCTTTATTCTTTCAAGGAACACACCATAAAAACTGAGAACAAACACCTACGTGTATCACATTCAGTCACGTTTGTAATAGGCAGTCTTGTTGACTAAGAAGGAAAGTGGATAGGATAGCGGATAAAAAAAAAAGTGTTTAGTAAGCACAAGCTATTGCCTTCCTTTCTGGTTTTCTAAACTAATCTTTCCAAGCTTAGTCATGGCAGAGTCAAGTCATGACATCAGAGTCAAAAAACAGCACCCAAAGTTTCTAGCACTACCACGCTAAAGATACTCAAGGTACACTGGTAGCTTTTTTCCATCCCCTTCTCTCATCATTAAACCACATGACATTCTACAGCCTAGCAAGAAAATCCTGATTACCAGTGTTCCTCCAGAGACCAGAAAATAGTTGGAACTGGTATTTTCCTCCACTTGCTGACCTGCAAAAAATCTTAACGCTTATTCATGAAAATACTGCTTCCTTGCAGAGCAACACTGTCTGAATCAGTCTCTTACATTGCAATTTGGCTGAATATTCAATCTTGTCTCATGATGATGGTTAGATAAATGTACCAAGCTTTTTGTGATCATGTGACTGCAAACAACATTCTGTGGCCTGCATTCTTTACATTTTGTTCAGCTTCAATAAAAAGTAACATACTAATAATGCCACAAAAATTAAAGTAGGCAGCTGCTGAATGCAGCAGCATCTTCACTGATTAAAGAGAATAAAAAGCAAAACATCTGAAAACATGATTCAGCTGCTCTTCTGTTACGTCCAGCGCACATGCTTTATAGTCGTGATTCTGCAAAACTGCAGCTTTATAAAAGGGCTGATGTCAAAAGTAACTGAAAAACCAACAGTATAACTCATTCCAAGTATCTGAAAATTGCTTGTCACTCAGTCTCACAGCTGGAAATGGTAATAATGCATATATTTTAATTAAATTCATTAGATACTTCATAGCTACTGCCAGGAGCTTGATCTTGTCTGGATGAATAAAATAAGCTGCTTCTTACCTAAACAGTTAACACAAAAGGATCACCAAGCTAATCCAAAAAATACTCTTCATACCACTTCTCACCCACCAACTGGTTAGCACAGAAACAGTGATGAATGAGTGCAGCTTTGCTGAACGAGATTGATGAATGATCAGAATGAGAAACTAAATCCACAAAATACTATTGAATTTATCAGCTTTAGCAAAAATATTTCCCATGAACAACACTATTGTTCTGAAAACGCTAACACCTCAATGGATACCAGAACTCACTTGGTACTTAAATATATCTCAGAACATTGAATCAAGGCAAGCTCTTTGCTTTGAATCATCTCAAATGCTGAAAAACAAGACCTGGTGGACAACAATCGAGTCTGCACTAATAATCAGTCTTCATGTTGGCTCACTGACAGAAGAGAGCAGCATGAAACAAAAGACTTATGTGGGAACGGCAACACCTGTAAAGTACTCACAATCTGCTTCATCAAGGTTCTCTGGAGGTTAACTCTGATGCTGCTACTCTTATCTCTGAGAACTGAAAGATCTGTCTTGACCCTGAAGAGCCCTGAGCAATTATGAAACAGTAACCCTCTTATACTCTTCTCCAGCTCGGGTCTATCATACACTAACCATCAATGCTCTCCCAAGCATATAGATGCAACTGCTTTGTTGAGAAGAGTTTTTATGAGAATATCCTACAGCAGTACAAATGAAAAAAAAAGATGGCAGAAACTGAGGCAAATTCTAAGGAATTACCATCTGCGTACAACTTTATTAATTCTAATATTACCAATAAAACTTTTTTTTTCTTCTTCTGGACAACCTTACTCCATACACCACAGCTGGGTAGCTTGAAAAGCCCTCGCTCTGCAAACAGCTTTTTCCCTACTGACAGCCTGAGGTGACCAGTACAGCTTCATGTTTTTGCCATTTGACATGATATCACCAGTTTGAGGTTTAAGTTATTCAAAACTCTTATTGCCATCAGTAAACACAGCTTGCTTTTTTCTTTCCACCAGCTTCTGTGAGCATCTCTTCACTAATCCACGTTGACATTTAAAGGGCTGTGTCTTCAGTATCAGTATCTTGAGATGCTTCCAACAGATGCCAGAACTGCAAGAGTGCCATAATCACCATCTCCACAGTCTTAAGTGGCTCAAACTGAGAAGGCAGGTTTGATTCAAATAAAAGCTTTCTGGTTGAATTTTTTGACTGAACACAGAATCTTCAGATGAAATTCACAGTTAACATCTAGTATAGTACTTCTGCAATTTCCTTAATCAGGAACTATTGAGCAAATAATTTAAAAGCACAATACTCGTCCTACTGAAACAACCCGGACATTGCATATTGCATTAAATTCCTAAACATTGCTCCAAATTTTACAAAGAGTTTTACAATTTATTTTACTCAAGCCTTCAAAAGATTGCCTACCGAGGTTATAAATTATACTTTCATATAATTTTCTTCAAATGTCTTTTATTAAGTTGTAACAAGCAACAATAAGACAATCATAAAAGAGTTATGCTGCCAGGCTTCAGGATGAATTTTATCAAGAAGATGAATGTGAAACTAATAAATATTTAGAAAAATAAGAATTCAGCCTCTTGAAAATTACAACCGAAACCAAACAAAATATTATCTACCCAGGCTGTGAACTAAAATAATAGATTTATCTATTAATAGATGTATCATCAAAATGTAATTTTTTACTGCATCTGTCCTTCAGCTTTATAACATTTTTCAAGTTAAACAGATTTTTCCCACGTGGTTTTGCTTTTAGCAATGAAGACAGAAGGCTCTGAACTTTTAGGCTTTAAAATCTGACTAGAATATACCCCAAAATGTTGGAAAGAAGCATGTCAACCTGTATGTTCAAACATAAATTTATGTCAGTCCCAATGTTTTAAAATCTTGGGTATTATTTAAGCTGAAAATAGAGCTTCATTTGGTAAGTAACTATAAGATTTTTGACCCAGCTTACTTGTCCCCAGTTACTTTATGTATTCCTCAATTCACAAACACCCAAAGTTAGTATGAAAATAGTAAAGGACATAGAAAAATTATAAATATTAAAATAAAAAAAAAAATATTTACTGCAATTAGATTTTCTATACCTTAAAAAAAAATGTACGCAAGGCAACACTGATCATCTAATACCATTGTGGAAAACTGTTTTCTGTACAAGTTATTTTTCAGGGTAGTATTAAAAACTTACCAGAATAATATCTCTGCTATCACAGACACTGACATATACTGACAATGTCTGTAGCTCATTCCAGTCAAAATGGAAGCAGTACAGTTTCATTAGTTGGAAGAAACCTGTTCTAACCAACCAATGTGCATTGCAAAATGATCTGCATAACAATGTCAGCTCACGCAAAGTTCTACTGAAAATTTACACACCAAAAAGACTGTGAGAGCCAGGCAGAAACTGCTTGTCCGGGCACAGGGATTGAAATAGTGGTGTCAAACAAGTAACTGATTCCAGACATTTTACAACTCTTAAGGCTAGTGATGAGCTACTGAAAATAACAGAATCATAGAATAGTTCAGGTTGGACAGGACCTTAAAGGTCATCGAGGTCTTATCAAGAGCAGCTGAGAGAACTGGGGTTGTTTAGCCCAGAGAAAAGAAGGCTGAGGGGAGACCTTATCACTCTTTACAACTGCTTGAAAGGAGGTTGTAGCAATGTGTCAGTCTCTGCTCCCAAGTCATAGGCAATTGGACAAGAGGAAATGGCCTCAAGTTACACCAGGGGAGGTTTAGGTTGGATATTAGAAAATTTTCTTCACTGAAAGGGTTATTAAATATTGGAACAGGCTGCCCAGGGAAGTGGTGGAATTGCCATCCCAGGAGGTATTTAGAAGACAGGTGATACTTAGGGACATGGTTTAATGGTGGACTTGGCAGTACTGGGTTGATGGTTGGACTTGATCTTAAAGGTCCCTTCCAACCATGACTATTCTACAATTCTATGAACACTTCTAGGGCTGTTCATTGTTCATGTTACCTCAATAAAGCACGGCTAGTCTTAGAAGACAGTGAAAAAGCCTCTGTATCCCTGCGGTCTTAAACTATAAACCAAATTAATACTCATTTCTGAAAAACGACAAGGTGCTGCTACTATGGAAACAGGCGGGAAGCAAAGGTTGTCACGCACTGCTCACTGAGAGCCTACAGGGATCCAGACTGCAGAGTTCTGTTTCCATAAAGGGTACAGGACCAGAGACAGAGAGATTTTAAAACAAAAGGAAAAAAAACCAACCCAGAAGTTATAGCCCTGTTAGAATAAAAGAAACGAAGAACGCATGTGTAATGAAGGAGTCAATATCACCAGGGATAGGAAAACGTAAAATCTTTTTACCACATCCTTAATTTACATAATATGTATTCAAATATGATATTAATAATCACATACAGGCACACAAAAATACCGCAATCATACAAACATTTAGTCTGCACTTAAATATTTAACTTTGAAAACTGGTATTGAATCATGCAACAAAATATATTTCAAATTGTAATAACTTATGGGTATCTCAACAAAATCAAAGTTTTTAATTATGAAAATGTTTTATCAAAAAGCAGGTGTTGGATTACTTAAAATAAAACAACAGCACATCACCCTCTTAAAAGCAATTTTTCCTGAAATATTTAAATTAAAACATACCTAAGAGAAACTTTCCTCTATCTACAATCTAAGCTTTAAAAAATATCATTAATGGAAGTTGTTTATACCTTTCAGAATGGACAGATTGATTTGTTTTCCAACTAACACACTGCTTTTCCACAGGTTTGATAAATTACTATTTACAAACAAAGAATCTAGTTAAAAAGAAGAAAAAAACTGTTTATTATCAAACAAACAGGAAGACTATTAGAACTTAAAGCCTCAATCATGAAAATGTTAGTGTTAATGTTGTAGAAAAGTATTTGAGCACAATGTATAAGAATTTTTTTCAGCTACATGTCCTTTGTATTAAAGGACAATCAGAAGATACATTTTTTGTTGAGCTGATTGGTATTTAGTATTTCAACAAAACTTTCAAAACTTCTGATTTCCATTTATGGAAAGAAAACAGTAGACTCGACATTATTGTCATCGATAACTTAAAAGAGAAAAAAAAAAGGATTGACAATATTTAAAGGAAAGAGTAAGAAAGCACACGCATTTCAACTGTTCTCTCTATTGCCCTGTCTACTAGACCATGTTTCCCCTTCAAACTAAACTATTTGTTTCTGCCTAGAATGCAAAAAGAAAAAACCCTGCTGCATAGCTTTTCATATCTATTTAGCTTATTCAAGGTATTATTACTATTTCTGAAGTCAATAAACAGAACTTGCATTTTCAATACTATTTATTGTGTTTCATAAAAGTTCCATTAGAAACAAATTCAGTGCAAATGTAAGTTGGAGGCATCATTTCCATTTATTACTCTTCATAATACCTTTTTCATTCAGTGGTATCAACACAATCTATGGAATTATTACCATTGTTCTCAAAGACAGATAAAGGACAAAAACATCACAGCATATTGTCTAATTATTGTCATCTCTCAAAAACAATGGAATATGTAAGTTATACAATACAGTGCACAGTAATCACATGGATATTTATGATGATCGAATTTAAGACTATTGTGAAAAACTGTCAGTTTGATGCATGTTTTCAGTTTCTGTGGGTTATATTCCTTTTCAAAAACAGACACCAGGAGGTTAGAGTGAGGCCTCTGGAGGAAAAGCGAGATCCCTTAAGAGCTTCCCTTCAGAGCAACTGAGGACATCTAGGAAGAAAACTTACAGTGACCACAGTGAACTCCAGAAGAAAAACTACAGCAAAGAATTCAGGTCCTGCACCAACCAGAGCCAGAAAGACTGATGAGAGGATCAGAAAGCAAACAGAGTTTGATGAAAAAAAATGTTGTAGAGGCCAGAGAGAGCTCCAAGGAGCTTGCTAGGATTCAGAAAGTCATTAAAGGCACAGCTCCTGCAGTGTTTTGGGTTGGGTTGCAAGGATTCTTTCAAAATACATTCTCGGGTATGTTCAGGTACTGAATCATGGCTTGCATTGTAGTGTTTCTCTCCACAGATCCACTCCTATTGCATTGCACTATTTGCCAATGCAGACACTCAAAGCTAGAAATCAAACCTGGAAGCAAACCCACCCAACAAAGATATAGTGAATAGATGTAGCACTGTATAAAAAAATCTTTTAAATTCTGCTGTCTTAGAAATTGAAAGAAATTTTTGATCACTCAAGAAATTAATTATTCTACTTAACAAAAAGCAGACTTTAAACAATTCAATTTGGAAAGCTTTCAAGTGAAAGAGAAGGAGCTGTGTTAACCTATTTCCAGGCTCAGGACAACCTGAGGTTTTACTGAGTATACACGGTCCTGTCAGAGGTAGTACAGGTAGTTAAGAACTATCCTCTTGCAAATGAAAGACTTCCTGCAAAGTTTTTGTATCTTCTATTTCCATCATCACTTACAAGCATAACAGAAAAAAATGAGTCAAACTGGGAATTTGATATAATTTTTCCCCATATAGTCTGTCTCCACAAGAAAAGACAGACAAAAGTATTTTAGTTTCAAAAATGTTCAGCCAAACTAAACTACAGAAGAGTCTGTGGTTTTCTCTCAGCCATCTGCTTCGTTTATAAGCAAAGAATGTTCAGTATACTGCAATAAATTCAAAGCCTTCAATCTGTCTCCTGTCACAAAAAAATGAGAATGTTGCAGTGCAAAAGGTGAGAAAAATTTATATTTCCATTAATTCGTGAAGTGGCAAAACACCTTTTGACTCCAGACTAAAACAAAATATCATGCTCAATTTGGTTTATTCTGATATTCAGAATTATAGAAATAATATAACCACAGCTCCAATCACCACTTAAAAATGAAGATTTCTCAGAACTTTTATCACATAATTCTTAGCACTCTGAAGTCAAATGGACACTACCATCTTCCCTCTAGAAAAGGAAAGCATAGCTATTTCATAATTATTAACACACACTCCCTTTCATTATTCACTCTCTATAAGAAACCACGGACATGCACAATTGCTAGTCCAACCTCCAGCAGTAATGGTATTCATCAGTAATCTTCTTGTGAGCCTTTACAATGGCCCTACTACTTGACTTCAATCAGCTGTAAAGCTCCTTTATTCTGTTATCACATCAGTGTGAGGGAATGAATGCCAAGGATTGAATGCCCTCCTAAAGGAGAGGAGTCATGCTGTTAGAATAGCAATGAGCTCCATCCAGGCTGCTCAACACATTCTTTCACACTCCCTCGCTCTTGCAGAGGAATGCATGCATGACAAAAATAAATATCTGCTGAGCGCCAATGCTAAGAAACATATCTGCAGAATAATACACTAAATAGAGCATATCACAGTTTAATAGAAAGAGTTTGAGGTTGATCTAAAGGATGCGATTAATAACTGGCAGCAGTTGTGTTCCATTTGTCAGAAGAAAGGGATGGGCGGAATAATTATTCTACCAGTGAAAAAGAAATTCATAATTTCAGTACAGAATGTTTCATCTATTAATACTCAATTATTCTTAAGCTTTTTTTTTTTGGCTGATGCAAGGACCTATGCATAAACTTTTGTTGCTCATTATAACAAAGCAAAGAAAACAAGATATCAAGATCCAAAAATGGATGATTGTAAACGTTTTAAGCAGAATCTTTTGTTAGCTCAGCCTGTCTCCCCCCCCATCCCGTACCATTGGCTGTTGTTGACTTTGTTTTAGACAAAGCAAGGGGTTTAGCCTGATATGAAATCTCTTCTAGCATGCCCCCAGAATCCAGACTACCATATCAACTAAGTTATCAGACAGCTCAGGCAGGAAACTGAACTGTCATTCATAATTTAATATTGCTTTTAATGACTGACTCCAAGGCTTTTTGCTGTTATTTTTGTAATTTCAAATACATCATCAACACTCCACAAGGAAAATAAGTTGTGCTTTAGCAGGATAACAAACTGCTCAACTATCTTTCTAGCTCAAGTATATAGGTGAATTTCAGTAGAATATATTTTCAGTAGAAAATATATTATAAAATATATTATAAAATATACAAAAAAAATTATTTCAACAGTTAGTTTTGATAAAATCCACTTTCTGACCAGTGTTTTTCTTCTAGAAATATCATTTCTACCACATATTTTTAGAAGATTTCAATCAAAACTTACTTTCATAATGTAAATCCTCTACTTCATATTCTCATCATCAATGCATTTATGCATCTATTTCCTTACATTCACACAGATATTTGGATTTTCCCCCCACAATTAATGTTTTTATTAAAAGGAATAATAAAAATCTTCCTTGCATGTCAGCTTATTTGAATTCCTCTGCTGTTCCATTAAGGATGGAGAGAAAGGATGGTGCTCTGGACTGTGAAATACCTTTGTTATTTGACCAGAAGCAGTTTATTCCAATAGTGCACTACACTCTACAGTTCATTTTGGGGGAAACAGGAATACAGTGAAATCTCTTTGCTGTGAAGGATCTGTCAGCATCAACTCCTGCTGGGAGAAGCAGAGAACAACCTTTGTGTCCCTTCTCAGGAATAGGGCATAGCACAACACATTACTACCCAGCTCCCTATGCCTCCCTTAAGCTTAATTATGTTTATTAAGCAATAAAGCCAAATTAGAACAGGATCCTCCTCACAGACATGGCCCGAAGGAAGGAAATGAATGGCAGCTGAGATACCCCAAGTCCAAACTCCCCACTGACAGGAGAACAAGACTGTACTCATGGCTCACACTTGGTTTCAGTAAATAACATTACTCAAAAGAATTAGGCTGCTCCAAAGGTGGATTGCAAGAAGACACTGCTTGATAGGCTAAAGAACTCTCAAGGTTGGTAACACGCTGGTTTTATACAACATTAATGAACTCCTGTACACCAGTTTCAGGACTAGCATGAGATTGAGCTTTTAGTTAACGCCATGTGCTTTAGTAAAAACTTCTTCAGGAAGTGCTCACACTTCCAACAACTCTTTCTAAATTTGAAGTTTTTGGATCAGATTTTATTTGTATTCCTGTAACCAATGAATCAGAATAAGGGCAAAATAAAAAAAAAAAAGAATAAAAAAAAAATACTACATCAGTGAGTAAAACACATGACAAAGATTTAACTCCACAAAGTCTACTTTTTTACTTTGCATCATTTTCTGTTAATGACCTAGACTTATCAATATGATGGAAAACCTAATAATGCAGTATTTAGATATTACATAAAGGAACAAGCTGGAAGAAAAAAGAAATTTAGAATGGTTTTAAATTACTCAAAAATATGAAAGAATTTCCTTCCTTTCCCTAGATTTTACAATCTGTTCTTTAAGAGATCAAAGCGTATTAATAAAATTGTTATATTTAGAAATATTAAATACAAGACAATTCATTTCTGCCACACTTTGTTCTCTATGCTCCCCTGCTGAAAGATTAGCATTAGTTTTTGCTAATGCTGTTAAATAATATGAATGTCTTGTCCTCAGGGGAAAGCCATTATGTTTAAAAATAAATATGTATTTCCAAATATATGTGCTTCCGTAAATCTACATAGGACTGATATTCACGTTTTGTGAAAAATAAAATCCTTTTGAGACTTACCTTGCAAGAATGTGAAACTAAATTAAGATGTAAACAATGAAAACCTGGATTACTGAAAACATTGGAGGTCAAATCTGATGTTTGCCTGAGATCAGGTAAAGAAGAAGTAAAGTCAGAAGCAGAGAAACCAAACTGTGTGCTGTGAAAAAAAGCATCTTCTCAGGTTTGAACCTGACACCTGCTCTTAAATGTGACTGAACTTTTCTGTATGTCACCCATATTTTGTACACCTGTACTATATTCCCCTCTCAATCTTTTTTTCCCAGGCTAAGGAGTCCTCAGAAGAAGCAACTCTATTTTTTATTCTCTCTTGACTTCCTCCAACTGTGACCACTTTCCAGAGGAACAGTATGGATTTATATAATGGCAAAATTAGGCTCTCATTCTCCATTCTAATATTTTCATAAAAGTGTTATGACATCAAGTTCTTGTTCCTAAACAGCAACAAGTAGTTCAGGATTAACGATTATGTACAAAACTATAATTTTCTTTTGCTGCCCAAATCTTTATGTGTCACTTTACACTTACATGAATGGGAATTTCAAGTGCCGTTTTTTTTGCTATTGCTTTGTCTCGGAGGTCTTTCTGTGTTTCTTGGCTCATAAGCTCATTTCTATACTTATCCTGAATGAGCTGTTATCAGCTGCAGCCTGCCTTACCTTGTTTTTCACCTTCTCCTGACCAGTTGTGAAGATACTAAAAAATGACAAGTTCAAAACTGAATAAGAAATATTTAAATAACTTAAATACAGACAGCACATATAGGAAAAATGCACAGATGTCTGCAATGCTTCCTGTTCATCAACTTAAAAATTGTATTTTAACATGAAAACTTTCTACTTGTTATGCTACCAGATAATCCTCTTTTGTTGAGTTATGACATAAAGGAAAACCTGAAATTTGAAAGTAATTCCATGACTTTTTTTACATTTATAATCAACAGAGTAAGTTCTTTCACAGTGAAAAAAAGGAGAAATACTGTTATATCAAAAGATATCTTCCCACTAATCTTTCTCAGGGGCTTGTATTGACTTCTCTGAACAGATAACTATTGAGCAACCGTATTATGCCAATATTAATAACAAAACAAGATTCACCAAAGATGCTTTAACTGCACGTTATCCTGAAGCATGTTTAGTGTTATTTTTTTTAATTCTGTCATCTTCTCCTGAACAGCAATATATGTGCAACGTTTTTCCAATCAAAAATTTTAATAGTAAATGTTTCCTCTGTGCTGCCTCTGAATTAATCAAACTCAACAGAAAGTAATGACAGTTAAAGTAACTAAGTATCTTTATGTTAAGATATATATCTTTATACTAAGAGAAAATGACATTTAGACATGCCTTTTTCTTTCATCTTATTCTTCCCCTCCATTGAAATTCTCAGCCCAGCTGAGAGCATACTTTTTTAAAATTTTAAATATATTTCAAATAGAGCTAATTACAGTTGAGTGAATTTTAGTACCAAAAAAAAATCTACTAAAAGATCATAGAATGGTTTGGGTTGGAAGGGACCTCACAGATCATCGAGTTCCAATCCCCCTGGATTTAAGCAGGGACACCTCCCACTAGACCATCACCTTCCTTGGCCAACCTTCTTTTGATGCAGGCCAGGATGCGGTTGGCTTTCCGAGCTGCCAGCGCACACTGTCAGCTCACGTTGAGCTTCCCATCCGCAAAATCACCAGATGATGCCAGACTCAAGGACAAGGAAACAAGTCTAAGAAAGACATTTTCAAATACCCAGAGATAGTTCTGTAGTAGCTAATCTTTAAACAGAATTATCCCAAACAATGCTATGGGTGCTGTTATTATTTTCTAGTTATTTCCAGATGATAGCAAGGTTTTCTGTAATTCTTACCAAACTCACTGTAAAAAAAAAAATAAATAAAAAGCTCAGTTTTAGTCAGTAGGCAAAAACCTAACCTCACAGCAAAATTAGAAATGAACCTCTTACAATGAAGCTCTGTTTTTAAATATGATTTAATCTGCAGGCTAAAAGATCATCACACAGAAAGATAACATGGACTTTGTATGAATCACTGCTAATCACATATCCTCAAAAAGAAAAGTATCTTTGATTGAAATGCTATATTAAAAAGTCTACAAAATACATAACCTAATTCTTGTAAAGTATCACCTATAAGCTTATGAACTACATTTTGATTATTGGTGATGAGCAACTGGCATGTTATAGGTTTTCCTGTTGATTTCTCACAGTTACATACCAGCTTGCCATTTAAATCTTTCTGAATATTCTCATTTCTAAATACTTTTCACTTTGACTGTGATCCATGTTAGTTTCTGCTGAGGAAAAGGCATAAAAAGCTAACTTAATGGGCTTATGAAGAAGAATGTTGTAAGAAGGATTGCTTTGACAGCTTGATTAGATTAACACAATCAATCAGTTTCAACAACATATGCCGTCCTTAGAAATACAGGTACTGCAACTTCCTTAGTGGATGCTACTGCATTTAAATTGAAAAGCATCAATATCACATCTTTCCAGTGCAAATTTCCCTGGAAAATGAACTGAAACACACTGAATAAGGATGAAGGCATTTATAAACACTCTCCTCTCACCAAAAGAATAAATTAGCAAAACTAAGCATAATGATTGCATGCTTGTTTGTGAAGATGCATTTATATTTTAAAAATGCACATGGAATTTGTAACTAGCTTACATACATGGAAAATAATGTGACAATTATTGGAATTGTTGAGCTATACAGGAAAAAAATTATTAAGCCACAAATTGAAATATTTACAACATTGTTTGCAAGTAGTCACGAAGGATGAGGAAAAGGCTGAAGTGTTCAATGCCTACGTTGCCTCAGACTTTAGCAGTGAAACTAGCTGGACACCCAGCCTCATGAGTTAGGAGACAGGGAGAGGAAGCAGAATGAGGGCATCATATTAAAGATTAAAGAGGAAGAGATCAGTGACCTGCTATGCCGCTTGGATGCACAAGAGTCTATTGGACCAGATGGGCTACACCCAAGAGTGCTGAAACGGTTGCCAGACATGCTCGCCAAACCACTTTCCATCATTTGCATAAAGTCATGGCTTTATTAAGCAGGAGTATTGATTCACATGAGGATAGGGAAGATCTACAGAGAGACTTAGATTGGATCATTGGGCCAACATTAATGGTATGAGCTTCAACAAGGCCAAGTGCCAGGTCCTGCACTTGGGCCACAATAACCCCATGCACCGCTACAGGCTTGGGGAAGTGTGGCTGGAGCTGCCTGGCAGAAAAAGACCTGGGGGTTCTAATTGACAAGTGGCTGAATATGAGCCGGCAGTGTGTGCCCAGG
>BJBW01002543.1:0-159070 GCA_004320125.1 Scolopax mira
GTGCTCCACCACCCTCATAGTAAAGAACTTATTCCTAATCTCCAATCTAAACCTGTTCTTCTCCAGTTTAAACCCATTAGCCCTTGTCCTGTCACTGCAGGCCTTTGTAAACAGACTCTCCCCAGCCTTCCTGTAGCCCCCTCAGGTACTGGAAGGCCGCTATTAGGTCTCCGGAGCCTCCTCTTCTCCAGGCTGAACAACCCCAGCTCCCTCAGGCTGTCCTCATAGCAGAGGTGCTCCAACCCCCTGATTATTTTTTTGGCCCTCCTCTGGACCCGTTCCATCAGGTCTATGTCCTTCTTATATTGAGGGCTCAAGAAGTGACCTCTTCTCCAGAGCGTGAGGGTACCCTCCCGTTGTTTGTTGTTCTGGAAAATAGCAGGGAGAAAACAACATTAAGAGAGATTTGAAATTCTCAGCCTTGTCAATGCCATTTTATTTCTGAAGACTCACGTGAAGAATTTTTTGCATCCTTGGATACAGGAAAGCAACTCACAAAGATGTAGCGTTCTTCCTCCATCAGGTGGTTACTAAGCATTTTAAGACTTGAACTTTATTTATACCTTGAGAAAAGGCTATTTAAAAATATGGCTGCCCTTGCATTCAGGCTTGTTGGGATGCAGGAGTTATTGAAAGTGGAAAATGAAAAAATTGGAATTCTATTTTTTGGTTGCTGATAGTTAAAGCCAGTTATAATTTCTAGCCAATTTTACCTCCTTCTTCACTCTACCCACTGATGCCCGCTGCATTTGCCTTCTCCCCTGGGCCTACCAGTTTTAATTAATAGATACTGGCGTGCAATTATGTTCTGGGGGGAGAAGCTTGAATGCCTACCATTTGACTTTAATTCCCAGTAGTGATAAAACCTATAAGAAAATATTATGCAATCAGTTACAAACACAGAGTGGTTTCATTCTCCTTTTTGGAAATACATGCATATAATTTACACTTACTGGAATGATTTACACCTGATGAGGGCTATGATTTACCCCAGTCAGACCCACATACTGGATCTGTAAGGATGCAGATAGTGTACCAGATCTCCGCATCTGTCGAGAGTTAAAATTGTTTTATCCCTTCTTTTATACTTCACAAATATGGTAAAATATTATGCAGTGTTTCTGGTATTGCCTAGTTTTGGAATCTAGGCAGTATATGTTAGTCAGTGTTATTTTTTGTTTTCACAGTAACGGCAGAAAAAAATAGCACTCTGTTTGCTCTAATAATTACTGAGGTAAGACAATTTGCACAACACGATAGGATGGCATTGTAATTCTTTGTACTTATAACTGAAGTAATCGTGCTCAAAATTTGATTGCATATGAGATACTTATGTCCAGAGAGAGTTTTAAACAAGAAAGCCATGTTCCAAATATATTTTCTGGCGCTGTTACAGAGGCAAGAAAAGCTAGTTGCAATTTTGAGAATAATGACACACACAAACCCATTCATACTCTTGCCACTTCAGAGGCATGAAGAGACACAGCACAATTAATAGCTGTTTCCAGACAGTTCTAGATTGAATTAGAATATCTATTTCGGCTCTTGTTTCTGAGTTTGTTCTCATCAGGTGTGTCTTGTTTCCAGTGTCAGGACTTTGTGCACTTTGCTTATGACAAGCATTGTTAATGCTAATGAAGGTAGGGGAGCATGTCTTTCTGTGTATGGTTTTTTTTTTTTTTTTAGATATCTGTAATAAAAACAGTTAGTCTTTGAAATCTTCTAATTTTTCAGTTGGTCTTTCCTGTATTAAGCCCTCTTGGAATCGCTGGAGATCAGTCTATGCCCTGAGAGTTGCTTCTTGATCAGGGGTGAACCTAGCAGATAGAGCTGCACTTCTTAATGATGACAGTAGTCAATCAAGAAAATCAACTATTTCAAATTTTGAGGCTCTGGGGTGTAACAAAAAAATAGTTTTCCCTGTATTTTGGGCTTTAGGTGAACACCAAATTTTATTTAGAATGGTGGCTTAAATGGCTTATATCAAAATACAATTACGTACTTTAAGGTCCTTAATTGGGAATTACTTTTTAAAACTTCATTATGTGCAATTTATTAGGACGTTGCTCATGAATGCAGCACAGCCTGACCGTGCCGTTTTAGTGTAGGTACTGTTATATTGCAAAGAAAAAGTCTACTATTCCTCTAGCAAGAAAGAGATCGCTCTGTTTGTCCAGAGAATTGCTAATGGAAGTTCACACGCTTGAATGACCAAAGTGTGAAGTGTCTTCTCAAGTGTTTCTGTAGATTACCAATAAAGCATACTCCGAGTTGATCAAACAAAGAAATTATATACCCCAAAGTCCATCTCCGTCTCATACTAGCAGGTCTAATAACAGATAGGACATTTTTTTTACAAGCCTTTTACAAGTTTGGCCTATGAGCCTAGCAAGCTTTACAAATTTTATAAACACTGCTCATGATTATTTTGTCTACATTTTTGTAAAATATATGTTAATTCTAAAGTCTGAATATACTGTGAAGGCTTCACAATGATCAATAAACTCGGATTTTGTAATATTGATATTGATATTTATACATCATTCTCTTTCCAGTTATTTAGCAAACCTGCAGTCCTATACTTCACAAACAATCCAAAGATTTGACTGATTTTGACAGTATGTATTAACCATGTGGAAGTATTCTACAGATC
Organism: Scolopax mira; assembly: GCA_004320125.1. NCBI lineage: Eukaryota > Metazoa > Chordata > Aves > Charadriiformes > Scolopacidae > Scolopax > Scolopax mira. The sequence continues at coordinate 2,654 of BJBW01002543.1, forward strand.
AAATGATTAGTAATAGGACTTTTGGGAGAAATGACAATGAAGCAGCAAAAGGCCATTTTGGAACTGGATGGTTGAACCTGTTTAGTTGTGTTTTGAGCCATGATTTGTTAGTGTAACTCTTTTCTTTTGATGATTCCATTGGTTTTGGAAAAAGCATCAAGACTTACACAAAAAACCAGACATAGCAGCTGTCTGAGCTTTCTAGCGTCTTTTCGTTACACAATTTCTTTAGTACTTACATGTACTAAAAAGCAGTCATTTTTCATTTACTTTCATTATTCTCTAGCCTTTTAATTAGTCTTTTATATGAAGTTATTTCAAAATAAACTTGTTGCACTTTTGCATATTTGCAATATTAACTTTAGAATCATTTTGACTTTTGACATGAATTTTGTACTGATTAAATGAAATTGCGCAGATGTAGATAAAAACACAATGTGGAAACCTGAGCAGTACAAGGACATGAAGAATCTGCGAGTACTTCAGTTACTTTAGGTGATAAGTCTCCTCGGTACCATTATTTATTGCAAAACTTTTGACACTGGGTGACAAACTTCAGCTGTGCAGTGTAAGGTGCTGCCGGCCGCGTGTTTCCAGCCGTAGGTGTAGACCGGGCCGGCAGCGGGTTGATGGAGAGCACGGAGCGTCAGGCTCAGCAGCTGAGGAGAAAGGACAGAATTTATGAGAACTCTAGATCATCCTTGTCTAACTCTAGTGATTTTGGCCCTGGTGCCACCTGCAGAGTATCAAGGTAATGGCTTTGCACTTTATGGATGAGAATTAAAAGAGATATTCTATGTGTTTGTGTGGGTGCTTGTGCCTAAGAATATGAAACCAGGCTGTACAGAATTATGTACAAGTTGTTTTATGGACTTTAACTGCAACATTATGTTGCTGAGCATGGCTTGCAATATGCAGAGTGCGGTGGTGAAATTGGATCAGGAGATGAAAATTGGGGACGCTTGTGCCTGCAGCCCGAGCGTGGGGACGGGCGGCACGGCTGAAGAAGTTGGTGTCCCCGACCAGCAAAGGCTGTAGTGCTGTGGTCCTGTGCCTGTGCTGAGTCTGGCTGACCCTGGTGCATCTCCCTGGGACTGAGTGTCCCTGGGAGCCCCCCTGGGAGCTGCAGCGAGACCTGCCTCTTGTTGAGCCTGTTTGGATGGGACACATCACTCTCGTACAGTTTTGCAGAAAGAAGCACGTTTTCCTCCCGTGCATTCAGTAGCTGCTCAGTTACTGCCCAAGCTTTGCCTAGAAAGGAAACCTCAGAAAAGTGAAACCAAGACATAGCTACCTACATTTCTGGAAAAAAACCCCAAACACCCCTTTGTCACTGTTCAAAAGTGTATCTATATTTTTTTAAATTACTTTGTGTTGTGTATCCCCCTGATTTCCTGCAGTTTTAATGGCACATTTTGTTTTCCTTTGTTTTCTACAAAAAGCTTTTTTTCAATATGCTTGTAGGAAGAAACTGTTTAAACTCAAAGGTGGAGATTGCAGAGTTATGTTAATTGGATCTGATAGTGTGTATGTAAAAAGTGTGTAAATGCCTTTGAGATTAAACACACAGTACATTTTTCTTACATTTCAGAGGAAAATTAGATATTGATTTTTTAAATGAGAAATCTATTCTAGGGATATAGAATCTCGCTAACATATTATGATTCTTGTATTTTGTGTTTTTAGATGATTTGATATTGAATGAAGCTTTAAATTTAAAAGGCCTCACATTTATAAGCAAAATCTCCTCATAATTTTTTTGCTTTTTTTTTTTTGGTAAAAAACAATTAGGTTAAAGCAAAATGTCCTTCCTTAAAAAAAAGTCTCTTTCAAACAATTCCAAACCTCTCCACAAAATAACCTGAACCAGGAATTGTTTGTGCTAGACTGCCCAGTTCAGGGAATCACCAGTGAATTTGCAGGTTTGTTCACCTGTAAATTCAGGTTCACATTCCTGAATTTCTAGGAATTCCACGTTCTAGGCCTGTCTCTGTCCATGTGGAAAAGGAGCTGGGATTTCTAGTTACGTGGCAGATGAGATAATGCTCTCTCTTGCATCCAGCTAAGGTGATCTGGGTCTTTCCTGGTATTTATCCTGTATGGGATCAAAAAAAGCTGAGGTTTCCTTGAGATAAGGTAAAATTTATGAAGAGGGAAGAGTTTTGAGGAGAACAGCAGCAGTGCTTCCTGTTACAGAAGGGGTTTGTCCTTTTCATTCCCTACAGGGGATACTGTTTGGCGATGCTCTCAGCTCTCTCCTTGCGGAATTTATGATCAAGTATGGTTTTTTTTCTGTCTGCATTTAAGCATTTGCCATATTTCTCTGAAATAAAGACCTTGTCAGAGTGATTCATGGTTTCCGTCCCCTTCCCTTGGATTACTGCAACACCTTGTACGTGGGGTTGCCCTTGAGGACCGTTTGTTGATCTCATCTCATGCATTTTACTTTTCCATCTGCTTCCTATTGCATGTAGTTCAGCTTAAAGCAGAGCTTTCCTTCCCATGTACTGGCAGAAGAGTGGAGATCGACAGAGACCCCAGAAGAAAGCCTCCATGAAGTAGAGAAGTCGGGGAACTTCCATGTACAGCCTTAGCGAAGGGGCCATACATTTAAGAGCTTTCTATGAAAGCCAAAGTTTGATAAGCTTCCTGTGAGGACAACTTGCTCGTTATGTGAAAATTGCAGAGGTGGAAAGGAACAAATCTTCCTGGCAATTTACTTAATGGTGTAAAATATACCAGGTGTTAAATTCTGAAGACAGGCCCTTGCATGTCTGGCATTCATAAATTAACCGAAAAAATCAATAAGTGACTTCAGCAACTGCCACCCTTTTGACTCCCTTGTCAGAGGCCAAGAACTGAACGAACAAGAAAATTAAAAGTGTTTTCCCTGAAGGAGAAGGAAAAATAGCTTTTCCTCCAGGCTGAAGCTGAGGCCACTGAGAGCCTGGGAAAGCTTTTTTGTTGCTGCGTGACCATCATGTGTCTGAGCCTGGCAGTCTGCAGCGCCTCGTGCTGCCAAGTTGGGCCCTTCTTATTTGATATCAAGATGTTTCTCCTTCAGAGGGCTGCACCCCAGGTCTATCAGCCTCCTATTTTTTATTAGCTCCCAAAATATTTTTTTGTTGCCTTTGTAAACCTGAAAAGTACTGCTACGGTCTGTTCACTAGAAGACAGTTCTAATTACGCCTTCTAATACTGTAGTGCTTCCCAGTTGTATTTTAAACCAATTTATGGCACATGTGACTTTATCTTGTAATACATTTTTCATCAGGCTTTCAAATTTACTTGCCTTCCAGATGTTTAAGTAATGTATATTACATATATGTCTTACCAATAACACACAATATATCCAGTACATCAGAGTTCAATCTGTGATATTTTAGGAACACATGCAGTTTTTTCTTTTTCTTTTGAGTTAAAGAGCCATTCTACATGTCTTAAATGGTATTTCTTAAATGGCTTCCTTACCTTGTGAGGGAGTTGCAGTGCTGTTCAGTGCAGATGTCATGCTGGGCTCACCAGACATGGCTGTGAGAAGGAGCTGCGGTGGGTTCAGAGACACAGAGCAGTGGCCAGTGGTGGCCCAGGGTCTGTCTGTGGTGTCCCTGAGGACATGGTGACAGCATGGAACCCATGCTTGTGTCTCCCAGGAGGGTATTTCCTTGTCCAAACGGGTCTCTGCTACTATTTTAGGTGTCCCATGGTACCCTCCTTGTCTCCCAGAGGAAGGGGGAGGAAGGGGTGGGAAGCTGGTTGCTGGTTTAAACCAGGGGTGGCAGTGGGGGCTGGAGGAGCTGGGGTCTGGCAGTGGTTCCTGCAGCCTACGGGCACGGAGCACCCTTGGGCACATCACGGGTGCCCAGTGATGTCTCTGGATCACCTTGCTTCCACTGCTGGACACGGTGAGTGCTGGCAGCAGCTTCAGCTCACGTGGATGGGTGCGATTGCATTCTCAGGCCTGTGCAACAGCCCGGCGTGTCCAGCAGACCCCTCCTCAGGATATCCAGGGTCACTGCTTTAGGCATCTCTCATTTCTCAAATAATATTATGGCTATTGAGGGAAGAGCATATTTCCCATCGCAAAGCAGTACCTTTTGAATGTGAATTATCATTAAACAGCCATGAGTGAAACTGAGATACTTTGTGTGATAAAATCTGTATTTTATTTTATCAGGTTAATCCTGAATCTCTTTCTAGCTAAGGTGTTTTAAATGTACTTGCAAGATAACCGCCAGATTGATGAGAAAAGACTGCAAAATGGTCGGCATTTTGCATTGTGCTAGCAAGGCTATTCACTAGAAAAACTATGGTTGCTTAGTTGCCATGGGAGAGGGAGAAGGAGGAGAGGGGAGGATGAGCGTGGGGCTGTGGCCCTGTGAGGGACCGCAGGGACGGGGGCAGCGTGGGGGGAACCCTCAGAAAGCACAAGTTCCTTACAGCAGGACAAGTGGGGCTGGGAGGGCACACAAGGGGGTCTGTGGGGTCAGAGAGGAGGAACATGACAGGAGAGGGATGTGAAGGGAGGCAGGGATTAGCTGGAGCGGGAGCAGGCTGCGAGGGATGGAGCTGCCAGCTTGGCTCCTGCTGAACAAGCATCAAGCAGCACTTCTGCACCCCGAGGGGTAGGCGATGGAGAGCCATGGGTCCTTTGTGACCAGACCTGGGACCCGCCTGTTCATGTGTCTGTTTCAGTTTGGGTTGAACTGGAGATGGTTAAGCACACAAATCAGGAAGAGGTGAATGTTTGTTTTCAGTGTGAAAACAAATAAACTATAAGGCGAGTAGGAAATCCAAAGGTTCAGAAGTGCTCGGTGGGAGCCAGCCCTGTGGCTGGGAGAGAGGGCCAGGGTCAGGAGGTTGAGGTGCTTGGGACTTGGCAGGGCTGCTTCCCCACATCTTGGCAGGCTGGGGTGGTGCGGTGAGAACATGCCCAAGCATGGGGTAGCTTGACTGAAGAAGGAATGGGACAACTCAGTGTGTTTAAATTCACCATTACCAGAAAATTTTATAGTATCACCTGACTGCTCTTTGGCTGCCCCTAAACTTCTCATCCATGTAAGAGGTATGGGTTTTTTTTAAACAATTTGCCATGTTAACTCAGTCTCAGAACTTTGGGGCCTTTGCGGTTTGTGAATGTTTGGAATTTGCTTTAATCTTACTACTTGCAAGAGGAGTGGTTCCTCCGGTGAGGAGAGGGCCCCCGGCATCGCGGGAGCTGTGTGACTGAGGGGGGTGGCAGGGACTTACAGGGTGAGCAGAAAGAGGAGGTGAAGTGTAAGGAGCCCAAGCAGATGGGCTGTAAGGCAGCACTAGGTGCTGTGTTGGTCTCAAGGTTTATAGGTAGGGTTTCACGTCTGTCGAGCCTTGTCATCTCCAGCCTGACCTTCTGGAGGTGGTGAGCATGTCCATGTTCATCTACGCAGGCTCGGTGTCTGAGGGAATGGTGTGTGTTTGTGTGCCTTTGTTTTTAATTAAAGGTGGCATCTCTGCTTTTTGGGTGGGTGAAGAATGGAGCTAACAGGAATCAGCTGAATAGAAAGAAGGAGTGAAGGATGTTGAAGTTTGAGGTGAGGGTGCAAGTACATTTAAAAGACTGAGCGGGCGAGAAGAAAGGAGAGCAGCTGGGGCCAAGAGATCCTTGTATGGCAGAGACCTTAACCAAAACCACAGAAAGTGCTCCCGGTGTACAAAGGCCCCTGTTTTGCTGAATCAGCAGCTGCTCCTGGCTGGGAAGTCTCCCTGGCTCCTTTCTGTAGTTTCTCCCCAGTGCCACGCTGGGGTGGGCAGGGACAACTCTTCAGTCCCCAGGTGACGTGTGGAGGTCCCCGTGGTGTGTCTGTGTGCGTGTGCCCGGTCCATAGGGCGCTGTGGGAGGCAGCGTTGGAAGCTCTGCCCCCGCGTTTCAGATAAGCCGTGTAGGTGTGCCATCCCCCCAGCTGCACAGTGCCCTTGGGGTGAGCACAGGCGATGGCAGGCAGTCTTATTTCACCCCCCGCAGCCTTCGCTATCAGGGGGCTGCTTGGCTCCTGTTGGTGGGTTGCAGATCCCACCAGCATCTGACTGTTCCTCTCTGCATTTTCCCCAGTGCTACCGTGGAAAGGGAGGGGAGAGAGGAAACAGCATCTAAATCCTATAGAGATGGCGTAGAAGTCTCTGCCTTGATCCTACATCCTCTGAAACAGTAGGAAAGGGGAAGAGGAACGTTTCCAGCTCTTCATTGCCCTTTTCTCTCAATGTAGAGACCCCATTTGGCTGCACGATGGACCTTATTTTCACAGTTAACAATTATCACACGGTAATACCGTGGTTAACACAGACCTAAACCTTGACTCTCCCATGCTGGTCCAGCTTGCTCTTTTCTAGATGTTGGAGAAAGTAATGAATTCTCCAAACTGTGATGAGAAACAGATAAGCAGTATCTTGGCATCCAGAAGATGGATATGAAAGAGGCAAAGAAGTGTCTCAGTGCTACCTTTGGGAGGGTGTCTGTAGCAGGAATCTTGCACTAAACATAAGTTTTGGCTGGTTTGGGTGGCCTTAAGGACAGAGGGATGTGGGCTTTAATATGGAACAGGGGTCTGCCCCGCTGTGCTTGATAATGGGAGGCACAATGAAATCTTGAACTGCGATCAGTGTAGTCATGTCTTCACAGCTACTCAAGCAAATAGTACCATTCACAGGCCACTGCTGACCATGAGTGTGCACACAGAGAGGCAGCAGCCCACCCCCGCCAAAAAAAACCCCACTCGAATGTGTGATACTGATTAGCAAAGAAAAAAAAAAAGAAAAATTAATGTGGAGAAGAGACAGACACAAGTATGTAGGCCTGCTGGGGAAGAAGGCTGAGGGAGCTAGGATATCCAAGGGGGGCTGTACTAAGGATGGGCATTTCAAATCTGAGATGTGCTATAGCTTGGAACTGATAGCATTGTATTTCTTCCCCAAAATTACAGAATAAGCACTCTTTGCATTCTTTCCTGTGCAGCCTGCTCTGGGTGGACCTGCTTTGGCAGGGGCTTGGACTAGATGATCTCCAGAGGTCCCTTCCAACCCCATGTCATTCTGTGATAGAAACAAAATCTTGACATCAGCTGCTTTGGTTCTCAGTGACATCTTGCACCTGTGTGTATGCTGATTTTGAAATTTGGAGTTTCAGGAAGTCGGGATATGGGAGTGAAGCTGTGATGTATACTCGCATATCTTAGTGGTCATCCGTCCAAGAGAGGGAGATTAATGATACTATTCTTCTGAAAAAATAATGTTTTCCCATTCTTTTAAGTTAATACCTGAAAGGTACCAGCCCTTGATACTGAGTTGTATAAGCATAGCTGATGGGCAGTACCCAGAGCACCTACTGGGATCCAGCAGTTCTGGAGGGCTCGCTTTAAGATGATTTAATGATTCACTTCCCACATTCTCCACGCTTTTGGTTGAAATTTGTGGGTAGGGATTTGCCAGTGATGGAAATTTGCTAATTCAGCTGCTCGTTTGCCAGAAATTACAATCAGAGTGTCTCATATTTTCCAAAGGTGCACTGTGCTGCTACAATGCTGAGTGTAATTGTAGCTGGGAGACTTCTGGTGGCCTGTGACAAGTGTCAGAAGCAATTATCAGTCATTGTCATCCAGAAACTTTGTCATTATTCTGCTTGAGCTGCTCTGAGATTTGTACTTCTTGATTTTGCTTTAAGAAAGTATCAGTCTGGATGTGAAGTTATTGGAAGGATTGGGATATGATTAACCTTCATGTGCTGCCATCCTGGAGAAGCTGGAGTCTGACTGTACCTCAGCTCTGGGTTCCTTAAATTGAGATAATGCTTTTATTTTCCCTCCAGTTGTCCACCTTCTTTTTTCAAATAGTGTCTTGTCTCGGTGACTCTCTGTTCCTGTGTGTTCAGATAGTCCCCAGCGAATCTGTGGTCTCAGTGGAGCTCTTGGGGTGCAGTGCTGCGAGGCAAACCAATAGTAATAAATCTAAATAAGCAGTGTTTTGCTGCCTCTTTGGGACAGGGTCTGGCTTTATTAATGTCTGCAGCTGGGTCTGACCTCACTCACTGTACCAAACTGCAACTGTGCTTAGGGTTCTTCTGTACGGACTGCTGCCGCCGGGATCGCGAAGCCTCTGTCTTTGTTCAAGGCGATAAATTCCTGAGAACTAGATATGAATACAAATCATTTTGGCAAAGGAAGATATAAATATATTGTGTGGGGTACACGGTACAAGGAATTGCTTTTTTGCAATGGTGGTTTAACAGCAAGTTCAACAATTTGTGCTCATGAGGAAGGTTTGTGTTTGCTGCTTTCAGACTCAGACATCTCATGTCTCTGACTTGGGTAATGTGGTTTCTACATGGGCACAACCTCTTCATGTGCCCAAAACAGGCTCCTGGGAAGACCCTGGAATCGCTTCACATGCTTCACTTCACTTGTGCAGGGCTGTCGGTGCTGCTGGGTGATGTGCCCAGACCATAACCTGCCTTCTTCATGCGGGGAAGATTCTGCACCTTGTCTACCTGGACTTTGGTAAGGCCTTTGACACCATCTCCCACAGCGTTCTCCTGGGGAAGCTGGCGAATCATGGCATAGACAAGTGTACTCTTCACTGGGTGAAAAACTGGCTGGATGGCTGTGTCCAGAGGGTTGTGATTGATGGGGTGAAATCTTGTTGGTGGAGTAAAACCTGGTTGGCAGCTGGTCACCAGTAATGTCCCTCAGGGCTCGGCTCTGGGGCCAGTCTTGTTTAATATCTTTATTGATGATCTAGATAAGGGAATTGAATGCTCCCTCAGTAAGTTTGCAGATGACACCAAACTAGGTGGGAGTGTTGATCTGCTTGAGGGTCAGAAGGCTTTACAGAGAGATCTGGACAGGTTGGATCAATGGGCCAAGGCCAATGGGATGAGGTTTAATAAGGCCAAGTGCCGGGTCCTGCATTTTGGTCACAACAATCCCAGGCAACGGTACAGGTTTGGGGAAGAATGGCTGCTGGAAAGCTGCCCAGCAGAAAAGTACCTGGTGGTGTTGGTGGACAGCCGGCTGAACATAAGCCAGCAGTGTGCCCAGGTAGCTAAGAAGGCCAACAGCATCCTGGCCTGTATCAGGAGCGGAATGGCCAGCAGGAGCAGAGAAATGATGGTGCCTCTGGACTGGGCACTGGTGAGGCCTCACCTCAAGGGTTGGGTTCAGCTCTGGGCCCCTCACTACAAGAAGGACATTGAGGTTCTGGAGCATGTCCAGAGAAGTGCCACCAAGCTGGTGAGGGGTCTGGAGAACAAGTTATAGGAGGAGAGGCTGAGGGAACTGACAGGTTTAGTTTGGAGAAGAGGAGGCTGAGGGGAGACCTCCTTGCCCTCTACAGCTCCCTGAAAGGAGGGTGTAGAGTGGTGGGGGTTGGCCTCTTCTCCTAAGGGAATGATGGACAGGAGCAGAGGAAATGGTCTGAAGTTGGGGCAGGGGAGGTTTAGATTAGATATTAGGAAGAATTCCTTTACTGAGAGAGTGGTCAGGCCCTGGAACAGCCTGCCCAGGGAGGTGGTGGAGTCACCATCCCTGGAGGTATTTAAGAAACGTGTAGACATGGCACTTCAGGGAATGCTCTAGTGCCCGAGATTGTTGGGTTGGGTGTTTTGTTTTGTGGTTTTTTGGGGTGTTTGTTTGGGGTTTTTTTGTTAGTTTGTTGTTTGGTTTTTTTGTATGTGTATCATTGGACTTGATGATCTCAAAGTTCCCTTCCAACCATGAAGAGTTTATGATCTTGTGATTCAGATGCTGTGATGCCGAGGCACAGCTCCCAGCTGTGGGTTTGGTGTGCCTGCGCTGGGCACATAACTCCTCATGTTATTCATGGCTGCCTTCAGGTTGGAAACTCTTAACGACTAGCATTTCTTCAGGTGTTGAAAATTCATGCCTTGGTGTTTGATGACAGGGAACATTGTTCACTGCATGAACAGGGATGTGTTGAACAAAACTCTGCATAAAAATGCATTCCAGGAGAAGATGGGAGTGAATGGGATGCTCAGACATCACCCCATTTTATTTCACTACAAAAGTTGGAAGCAAACAATGACCTAATACCCTGTATACCTGTTAACCTGACCTAAGAGCTGTTAACCCTTGTATTGCTTTTTGGCAGTCTTGGCGTTGTATAAAAAAGGCAGGCTCAGACTATGTGTTGCTCTAAAGGTAAGTTTTTGTTTCTTAAATAATGCTGCAAGCTTAGTACTGTAGGCCACAATGTTTTATTTTCCTCTAAGTCATATTTATAATGTCACTTAAGTTCCAATTGTTAAGAAAAAGTGGAAATACCCAAAGTTTTTTTGAATGGAAATCCCTCTTGTGCTGGTTGAGTGATCATGAATTTGCCTTTCAGAATCTGCTGCATGAATCTGCTTTCAGAAAAGCTGTTCTCCAGGCTGGTCAAGGTGGCCGTTCTGGAATAAACAGCTGTGCTGTCAACCTCAGTGAAAAAAAAAAAAAAGATAAAAAACCCCTGCAGCTAGGAAAGTGTATAGAGGTCCTGCTGATAAGGAGTCCTTTATTTCAGTCCACCTTCCAAAATTCTCTCTATAAGCACATGTTTTTAAGGTTTTTTGATATAATTTACTTTTTAAAACAGTAAAAACAATGTTGAAGGGAGTTATTACAAACACATTTTGTCAGATTTTTTATATAAACAAATGTAATCAATATACAGAAAAGAGTTGACGCTAAATTGCTTTTTCTTTAGCCAGAATAGGACCTGCAGATAACACTAAGAATAAATACAGCTCCAACTTTAACCAAAGAGATATAAAAAAATCCTATTTACATCTTCTGTTAATTTTCTCTATTTTTTTAGTTCATTGAAAGCTTGAAACCAAGGCCACACTTCTTCATGAGGCATTTAATGTAAAAATCTTTTTGTCTGCTTATAAGTAAAACTAAAATAGTTCTTAAAAGGGATCTTCTGATTTTTTTAATATTCTTTTTCTGCCAGCCTTGCTACTAAATGTAAAGCTGTATTTTAATCATATTCTTGCTAATGTAGAATTCAAATTATATTAGAATGAAAATTTTCACTACTTTCTAGACCTTATCTGGCCCTTAATTGGACACAATAAACCTTGGTTTAGTGTATAAAAAGTGCCAAGTCCAAAATACAGTTTTCTTTCTGCAGTGCCAGTCTTCTGTGCCCTGAAGTGCAGGATGCTACTGGAAAATTAGTTGCTGTTTTAAGAGGCCACAGGTTCTAATGAGTTATACTCATCATATCGGTAATATCGGTAGTTTAACAAGTGGCTCCTGCAAAAATTCTTCCTCTTAGCCAGTGATAATCTCAGTATACCATGTGCATCTTCTGTACCTACAGAGGGATTTTTCTTCCTTTATTTTCCTATTTAACTTGAGGGGGGAAAGGCATGCTACCACATAATGAATTTACATTAACTTGCACTCTGCTGAGAATGTATATATGTATTTTTCTACTGGTGGTATTTTGGTAATAATGACAGCCTTTACTCTGTCTCATTTAAAAGGTTAAAAAACTTGAGTTCCTTAGAGCTCCTCTAATGAGCCCCCAAACTGTGTCGGATTTTGGAAGGGGTTATTTGGCAATGCCCAGAAGAGAAAAATGCATGAAAGAATAAAAGAAGTGTTTCTTAGGTGAAATGTTTCAGTGGTGAGAAAGGTGCCAGTTTGTGGCTCTGGCACAGGATCTGGGGAGGTCTCATGGCCTTTCGTCCTGCGTTACTGCCTCCAGTGGTGATTTATGCTGCTCACACTTGTCCCTCTTGTTTTATTCTGCAGTGAAAATGAAGCATTGCGTGTATGTCGTTGTGTTGATGGCTTAGTAAGTGCAGAGATTTCAGTAGAAATAGAATACCTGGAACATTATATAACATTTGAAATTTATTTCATTTTATTTATTTCTCTGTGGTGGTGGAGCAGAACCTTATGATTGTAATTATTGATCTCTTAGTCTTGAATAGTACAGGATATATAGTGGTGTGTGTTTGTGTAAGCATGTTTAGAGGTGCACATTTGTCTTTTTAAACACATTTTGTAGCAGGTAACACGTTGGGTTTCCTGCAGTGAGTAAGATAGCATAGGTGGGTGTTCTGGTGTATTGGAAATTTGTAGTAGAGCAGGAAGATTGGATTTTGTAATCTCCTAGTCACTTGTTCCGTTGCTGTTTGCATACATTTTTACAAGCATAAGAGGCAGAGATAAGACTGGTTGATGTAGTTGTGAGGGGATGGAGAATGTTATGGAAATGGGAACAGTTTGTGCCTTTTAATAGCTCCTGTCCAGATTTTTTTTTTTTTCTTACATTGGGCTATTTTAAGTTGAAGATTTATATAAAAAGTACAGCAGTTGTGAGAGTCCTACACAATTCATTCTATATTTTAGTGTGCTGCTTGTTCAGAAATTTCCCGTTTTCTAAGTCAGCACCAAATTTTCCTCAAGGCAGGGGTACAAAATGTGCAGAGGAGAGCCTGGTTCCTCTAAGTCCAGGAGGCACAGCCAGGAAGGAACTTGCTGATGCCAGTTCCAGGTGAACGCTTTGAGGTGGACACTTGCTTCAGTGATGTACCTGGGTAACACCTGTCTGAGGGAACAGAGGGGTGGGCAATCTTCATCTGTGTATTGTTTCCATGACTTATAAAGCATTTTTCTGAGTGTACATGTGTGTAATATATATACATATATATGGTTTTATAGCTAGAAGCATTGTGTTTGTAGTGGTTTCTGGTGCAGGTATAAGCTGTGCTGTCCTCCAGCTTCCCATCTGCCATCCACCTTCCCTCCCACCTCTGCTCTCCTGCTTCCCCATCCACTTCTCTTCCCTTTCAGCCTCACATCCTCTATTCTCCAAGGCCTCAGCATGCCTCAGGTCCTGACAATTTCTGCTTTAGTTCAGGTAGTCCCAGCTCTCCTGAGGAATGGTCCATGAGGGACTGAGAGAAGTGCTGTCTGTGACTCCATCCCTGCTCCATTCCCACCCCACTTCTCGCCTAGGCAGGCGGCTGCTTGGGTAACACCATGGATGTTATAATAGCATCGACCTTCCTTTTCTAACTGCGTGGAAATGAAACAGCTCTGTCTCTGTATTTACCAAAATAGTACCTTTCCATAGATGCTAAAAAGTCTTTTGTTCTTAAAGAAACAAATATTGAATTTGTAGGCCAATCTTTAAAAGCTTAGAAATAGCTTTGAAAAGTCATGTCATAGTAACATGAGATTTCTTTAGATCAGATCTTTATGTTTGGCCAAGCTATGCCCAGAACAGAACCCCAAATTCTTTTTTTTTTTTCCCTGGGGAACACACATTAGCATAACTTATGGCTGGTAACAGACCCATGAACTTTTTTACAGCTGGGGAACTGCCATTTAAGGCTCAATGGCTGCAGTTTCTCTCAGTCACTTTTTATTCTTTGCTGCAAAGAAGAGGTTGGATATAGCTGAATATTCCCATTCTTGGGGGCAGTCTGAGCTTTTTTAAATCTGAGTTGGACTGTTTGTTGGGTTTTTTTATTCCTGAATATTACAGAAAATGAATACAGTATGCCTGTGAATAATGTATTTTTTTAATAATTTAGTGGAATTAGTCCCATCTAGTGGGATTTAGTGGGATTAGTTCCCATCTAATTAAGATGGGAAGTAGATGAAGAGTGCCCAGATACACAGTTCTAGAAATAATCTTGTGTATTTATGAAGACCTTACATGCAATGATCAATTAGTCGTGACCTGGGAAGGAAAGATGTCCTTGAAGTCTATCAGGTACACAGCCCCAGGCAGGGTCATCAGAAGTGACTGCATTCACTTCCCAGACACACCTCCTGAGGAATATAATAAACATAAAGAGAGTTATGTATTTCAAAGTGCCGATTGCCCTGAAGATACTGAATGATGCGGTGCTGCAAACTCCTGTGCTGTTGCTCAGCAGCCAGGATACACATTGTGGTTCTGGGAAGGACTAAACACCTAATTAAATACCTGCACAGGTGTATATAAGATAATTATAAGTTACAGGACAACAGAAAATGGGCTCAATTTGCACCAGGGAAGGTTTAGATTGGATACTAGGAAAATATTAGGAAAAATGTATTCACCAAAAGCACTGGACCAGGCTGCCCAGGGAAGTGGTTGAGTCGCCATCCCTGGAGGGATTGAAGGAATGTGTAAATGCCGCAGCTAAGGACACGGGCTAATGGTAGACTTGGCAGTCTTAGCTTAATGGTTGCACCTAAAGGTCTTTTCCAACCTAAATAATTTTGTGTTCCCAAGAGAAGAGTTTCAAAACTTTTCACTAAACTTTCCAAAGGAATCCACTCAAACATTGTAAGTGGTCAACTGTATTAATTTAATTAAGGGAATTCAGAAATGACTAAAAATACATACAATTAATTGTCAGTTATTTTCAAATTAAGATGTTTTGTAGGGTTTTATCTTAAGTTAAAATATCACTGTATACTACGCTAAGTTTTTGATTATTTAGGAATGGATTGCAGACAGAGCTGATGGGTTAAGCTTAGCCTTTTGATATCAACATATATGGAGAGCCTTGAGTCTTCCTCATTAATGAAAATTGGTGGAGACTGATATTACTGAAGAGCTCATGGAACGTGGTGTTGTGCAAGGAAAGAAACACAGCACATGAATAAGAGGTGATATTTGTGTAGGCTTGTTTTAAAGGACTTTCTGTTGGATTTAATTTATTAACTGTATTTCCTTTCTCTGAAAAATCTAATCCTGAATAAATGGTGTAAGTTTACCTTGTAATATATCGAGACAAATAGACAAGTGTGGTGTGTTTTGTGTGATACTCTGTACGGAGGCTCACGGAGAGAGCTCTAAAGCGTAGAGACTGCGGTGCTTTGCCAGCACGTGGCTATGGCTACTTTTACTTGTCTTCAGTGCTCAGCCAGCAGGCTAGATTCTTCTGAAATCAGGAAAGTCTTCTTGGTGCCTGAATGAAAGTAAATGCTTCTGAGCGTCTGCCCCGCTGTGTCACCTGGTCCGTGCAGACTGAAAGGAGCAAGACACTCTGTGGTCAGTGCTGCTGCGTGTGTGCTGATTGCTGTTCCTTAGGATAAAGCCCAAGTGTGGGAAAAAATGGGGTTATACAGTGACCCAAAATGCTATCTTTTTAATTTTGTGTAATCAGAAAATTCTCCTTCATTTTTCCCCCTCATGGGAAAAAAAAATCCACTACCAAAGCCCAAGAACAAAACCCCAAAATCATTCTGCATATTTAAAAATTTTCATTGGATCAGGGAGTGGATCTTGCCCAGTCAGGTTCCTAAGTATATGTCTTAACTAGTGGGCTGTGAAGACACCTTTCTGGTTTAAAATACAGTGAGTTAGTAGTTCAGTATTTTTATATCAGCTGCATCAGCTGTGGGAGAGAATATATCCAAATACTCTGGATCCGGATGGCTAAGACTCTTTCATGAGGAATACAAATCTGAATCATAAAAAAGGTTTTTGAAGCTAGATGTACCATGTCACAGGTGAGTGTCTTGACCAACTCCTAACTGTTGATCTGTGTGGTCTTTCTGTGGTATGTTTAAATGAGTTTTATGTAATGTGTATATATGTGTTTGTGTGTGTGTATGCTGGTGTGTTTCTAATAAACCAGTTCAGAAACGTATGTGAAATTAGGTCATGGAATGAGATTTTGTGATGCACAGATGAGAATTTGCATATAAAAGGGAAGGGAATTAGTGAAGCTTTCCATCAGCATTGTACCTGTGCAATCCTGGGCTGCTCCAGGCTTTGCAGTCCACCCTTCAGAGGTGGCATGGACAGTCAGAACGACAGAGACTTGTCCTCAGCTGCCTCCACCCTGACTCTTCTGCAATGCTGTGGGCTGAGGATTTTACCTCCTACCAAGGGAGCTGGGTGTTGAAAATGAAATATCAGTAGTTAAAAGTGCACAAAATTAAATCCTCTGCCCACAGTTCCCCACCTTCACTCCTTGTGGGAACGCTTCTATTTGTGGGACCATCGCTTTTACATCTCTGAAGCCCCATCATCTGCCTCATAGTGGTGGAGACTGCTGTTTGGGTTCCCTGGTGGGCATACTGTCCTAGCAAATGCGCTTTGTCTTTCATATTTATTTATTTTCTTAATTTTGAACTATTTCTTCTTACAGTATATGGTGGAAGGGAAAGGACAAATTTCCTTGCAGGAAATGAGAGTAACCCAAAGATGTATGTTTGTTCCACAGTGCTTTTCCTGTCAAGTGCCAGGAGACCTATGAAAGCACATCACCTGGAGATGTGGTGGTGTGAATGCCCTGTTTGGTGTCCCTCCACCTGATCCTTCCAGCAGCACTTGGGCCTGTGCCTGCAGCTCTGTCCTTCTCAGACCTCGCAGCATGGGGCAGACATGGACCTGTGCGAGTGGTCACCTCCGAGCAGAGGTGAGACTCACCTGGGGAAGGTTCTGCCCTCTGAATGTTTTGAGATCCTCGGGTGAAGGATGCTAAGAAAGTGCAAAACATTGTGCACATTCTTCATGTGCAATTTTGTTAATTCCTTTATTTTGTGCAAAGTAAATTGCTCCATGTGTCTTCAAGCAATCTTAATTTAATGCAGTAATGACTTTGAGTGATTGAAGAACTAATCAACTCCAGATGCCACTTCTCAGCCTCTAGCTTAAGAATGATGAGCCTGTAGGTGCCTTTCTCCCTGTCCCTCCTCATACCACAGCTCCCCAGAAATAGGGACCTCCAGAGAATAATCACAATGCTTGTGTTCGCACGTCCAAAAGCCACAACTCAGGTAGAGGTAGGAAATGGGGTAGGGTTTTTTTTTTTGTTTTTTGTTGGGTTTTTTTTTAATTAATGCAGGAAGGAATAAATTAGAGCATTTTTTTAAATCATTTAGTAAGAAATGCAACAAGCACCAGGTGGTTTTGTTTGGGTTATGGCATGAGTGACACTAATGCAAAATAGCAAAACTTGTAAAGGATCTAGAAGAGCTGAATGATCTGACCTTTCCAAGAAGAGAGCTCAAGAACTTAGGAATTGCACCTCTGTAAGTTATTCTGTTATCAAACATAAGTGTGTTTTATTCAGCAGCATTAATATGTACCTAAGTACACACCTTCCCAATCTGCTACTTGCATTCACACACACAGGTGTGTCTTTAATACTTACATGTGTGTGAACTTTTTATATAATCATTTGAGCCCATTTGAGTTTCTTTTAAAAAACTCATCTCAGGCAACAGTTTTATTTCGAACTATGCTCTGTGTGCTTTTTTTTTTTTTTTTTAAATTTGAGAATCTTTTCATGTTGTCTCGGCATAGAAGAAAATGAAATGCATCCTAGCAAATTCCATCACTGCTTTCTGACAGTTTAGGAGCTACATTTCTGTACTGTAACCCTTGCTATACTTAACGGACAAAAGAATAAAGATACTTGAAATACAAGCATGAAAGGGCAAAGCAGCCTTTTCTGAATGAGAGGAAATCAAATTGTGGCAAAACTTGCATAAAATTGGCTATGTGCATCCAAGTCAAAATTGCAAATCTCCTATTTATATTTCATCAATGATGTGTACTACAATTTTTAAAAGCAAAAAAAAATGGTGGGGGTGTGTGGATTTTTTTATTTAACTGAATTAATTGATTAAATGAGATTTTAGGAATACCATTCAGAAGTTTCAATTCTGGTCTCAAATTTTAAATGTAAATAAATTAAAATAATCCTAGCTGAAATGAAATGTATATATAGAGAAATGTAAAACTCCTGTATGTTTATTCTATGTGATTGTGAAGGTCTTTTTCAACCTAAATGATTCTCTGTGACCTATGCTGTGTTACTTTAGACTTGTAACGTACAGTGATTACTACACATAAGCTAGGGTAAATTTAAATTTCATTTTATTTTTTACTTTTTATAAAATTTCTGAGAGTCTTGATGACCTTCTTTTGCATTTGTTAAATAGAGATAGGACCATGAGATCAATGTATGCTTTAACAGGGGACAGCAGTGTTAGCCCTTAACACAGATCTGCTGGTAAGTACATGGTTGGCATTTTACACCATGGAATTTGGAGTTTCACAGTGTATTTTCACAGTATATTTTCATTTGCCAGCATATTCTCTCCTTGCCCCTCAAGGTTCTGTTGGTGGCTCAGGTCACTGCAAAGAGTGGGAATACCAAAGCACCCAAATTCTGGGTTCTAATGTGCCCTCCCCTCCCCAAAACACCTGTTGGAGGATGAGATGCTCTGATCCTCTAAGAGTCATGGTGGCAACTTGACAATCTCTGAATACTATTTTTTAACAAATATTATAAGTGTTATAGAAATATTTTCATGCAATATTAACATTATTGTAACACTAGTATAGAAGCATAAATTACCAGATGAGTCAGAATTATGGCCCTTTTCCTGCTGTGTGTGGGCAGACCCCTGCATCTGTGCTCATTACAGGTTTGGGACCTAAATGCATTAGATGTGTACTGGAAGAAAATGAGCCTGCAAAGTATTTTAACAGAAGGAATACGTTGCCCTTGGTTGTGAAGAAAGAAAATCCTCTAAAGGCTGAAATTTCCCCGTTCTTCTCTTCTAAAAGACAACAATGTTAACATGGAAATGTCTCTGGAAATTCTTGTACGATTAATGACAAAACTGAAAAAGTAAAGCAGTTCAAATCAGTGTCTTGAAAGAAAAGATGAGGTGTGTTATCTTCAGGAGATTTCAAAAGGGATTTGTGTCAGTGGACTGCAGTGGTGGCCCATTACTTCTGTTAAGTATATTTGTAGGTAACATACTAATATCTAATACAGTGTTGTAATATTATTAACTCTTTGTGACAGCAGTGCTCCCAAAGTCATAAACTGTCATTTCATTGTCTGCATCTTCTCAGGGGAACACTGAAGATACTCAGTAATAGGCATCTCTCCTCTCATCTGACACCTTTCCACAAACATGAGCTTGCAGGTTATTGAGGAAGACATCCCACCTCTAGGGATCCTGAAATTTGTCTTTGATTTTAAGCACTTCAAAGGTTTCTGTGTGCAGCACTGCTTTATTTGCATTTTCTGCCTCTGTGAAAGCGGTATGTTCAGTGTCTGTCATCTGGGTGGACTTTGTACACTAGTCTGAGCAACGACACTACATATTTCAGAAAAGCAAGTAGTTGTGCTTTTGCTCAGAAAAGTGGAAATTATGAGAGAAAAGCATCAAAGTCGGAAGAGGCAAATGAGGATTAGGAGTGAAATTTAATTTGTTGTAGCTGAAGCTGCTCAAGTGGACCCTACCTCTACTTTGAGAATGACCACATTGTGGGTAGCAGGATTAGAAACATTTTTCCCCAACTGTGAATAAAAGTTTGACTATTCCCAGCTTCCACTGAACTGCCTCGTATCTTTCTTTTCCTCACACAATCACCTCGTGCTATTTCTTCTTCCCATTTCTGGGTCTCTCTGGGAGAAGAGAAGAGTGGCTCTCTTTTTCTTCTCCTGTTGCTGCTGCCTCCAGGGAAGATTAAAAATCCTACACAGTTCTTTCCAGAACGACTGAAAATTCAGCCTTAGCAATCCTGAGGGTCATCTGGACACTACAGTTTTCGAATTAATATTCAGAACAGTTACAGGGACTCCTGCTTCTTCCTTTGTTTTTATTAATCAATTTAGGAAAATTTGATTAGCTCTGCTTGTTTGTGAGAATACAAATCAACCCCCCTTTTTATTCTTTTCAGGTTGCCTGTATCTAGGTTATCCTCTGAGATGCCCAGACCTTGTGACATACTGACTTCTTTCCCTTGAACCAATTTTCATCTAGTCAATGGAATTACCGTTTTGTCTAACTCCTTCCTTCCCTGAAAGTGCAATGTTCATTGTGAGCTTTTTCTTGTCTTTGTAATAACTTTCAACTGAAGTATAAGAAAAAAGTAGTACTTGGAAAATATTTTGATAGTCTTACAATCCAAGGTATGTTGTCAGATCTCTCTAACGACCACACACAATATAGGAGCAACGCATAAAATTAGCTTGGCACAGGGCGGGGGGGAAGAGGGGGAATTGTCTCTCTCCCCCTTACCTCCCTTCTTCAGTTTTGAAATCTCATGCTCTTGCACGATGTGCTTGGGAATTACAGACTGTGAGTGGGATTCATACGGCAAAATGTAGATGTCTCTCTCTGAGTTAGTCACCCAAGGACCCCTGTGTGGGGAATGGACAGAAACAGGACAGATGAATCACACCCTTGGAGAACCTATTTTTTTTTTTAACCTCTATGCTAAGGTGAAATCACTTGTAATCTGAGAGTGCCCGTTTGGCTAGTAAAGGAGGTTGGGGTAACAACTGCCATGCGATGGCTTCATTCTACACCCCAAAGTCTAGATGAGATGAACATGGCACTGTGGGTCTGGTGGTTCATAATGTGGATTATTGCTACTTCAGAATACTGGTTTTATGTGATAAAATGGCTCTTAGTAACAGCTTCAATTATAATTCAGGTATCAGGATGGTACCAAATAATTCAGATAACTGATGAAAGTGTCTCCTCACGATTTTACGTGTGTTTGCACTTCAAAGGAGTAGCAAGGAAAAGGTGATCACACATCTGAATGAGAAGGATAATATTTATATCTAAATTGGGTAACCATGTAATTCTATCAGTGTTTCCTATGCTCTGTCTCTCCTTCTCCTCTTACATGCTATAGCCTGATAAGATCTTCTGTGTAGTATTTATTACCTTATATGAAAAGCTCAATCTAAATACTTTTTGAGTTTAGTGTTGTACCCAGTGTGCTCATGGCTGCATGTGTACTTTTGGATGGGTAAAATATAAGAAGCTGGTAAAATATAAGATTCTGTAGCTCTATAGCTTTTATTTTTGATAGTCGCAGGATGCTTTTAGAAACTGGGTAAAAATTGCATTTATCAGTATTCAGCTGCAGAGGAGGACTTGGTATTTTCAGATGTGTTAGGAGAAGTGGTGCTTTTTGCACGCATGCATGTGTCTATTCAGATCTCTGCAAAGGGTTTTTCTGTCACAAGGCCTCCAGATGCCAGCTAGAAGTTGTCAATCCTCAGATCTACCCTGATAATTATAAATTCTGGGCTGAATTTATTTCCTAACAAATGTGTACGTATTGCTTTTGGTTCAGCTCTTTTCCTTGGTGCTTTTTGCCCTCATGTCATAAAAGATGACAGTGTTAACGTTCTTGCAGGGTTCTTTGGGTGATGCAGCGAGCTCTTTGGGTCTCCTTTGCTCTGGCGGGCTCCATTCCCAGGTCATCCTGGTGGCCTTTTTATCCAGGAGAATGTTCCAGGAGGTTTTTCTTATTCTCTTCTTCCTACAAATAGAGGGAGAGGGAGGCTGACTGGAGCCATAATTCCATTGGGAGGCTACCAAGATGCGCAGATTAGAGAGAGATTCATCCTCTGAGCGGGACTGGAAAGGTGGCTGTGGTCGAGGAGTCTCTCCGGTAGGTAGGGAAGTTCATTCCTCTTAGGCTTTTCTTCTGGTTGTTCCAGTGGTGCCTTTCATTTCTCTTCATTCCAGTTTTGTGTTCTGCCTTTACATGTTTACCTGATGACGTGTTGGATTCATTACATTTTTAAAGTCCATAAATCTTTGCATTCTTAAGGGCTGACCAAAAGTAATTGTTGCTAATTACTAATTTCTACTTGTAATTGGCATGTGGCCCTAAGAAAGTAAGGGGATCTTCCTGTACCCCTTCTACACTAAAGCATCACAGGCCACTGTTTCCTGCTCTCTCATTAATTTCCCGTCTCTGTTTAATACACCTTGCATTAAACCCTCTGAGGTTTAGAAGGCCTTTAGGTGGAACTTAAATACATATATAATTACAATACATACAGCATATGAGTTATTTATTCTATACAAAACATTGCCAAAATGCTTATCATGAGGTCCAGTATAGATTTGTAGGCTGTCATAGTTCAACTCCAGCCAGCAGCTGAGCACCACGCAGCCCCTCAGCTGCTTCCTCCTCTTGGTAGGGGGAGAGAATTGCTCGGGTAAAAGTGAAGAAAACTCGTGGGTTGAGGCGAAACAATTTAACAGGTAGAGCAAAAGCTGTGTACACAAGCAAAGGCAAAGGAGTTGGTTCCCAGCTCCCCATGGGCAGGCGGGTGTTCAGCCACCTCCTGGAACACTGGGCTCCATCACACCTCACCGTCACTTGGGAAGGCAAACGCCATCATTCCCAATGTCCTCCCCTGCCTCCTCCTTCCCCCAGTCTATGTGCTGAGCACAACGTGGCATGGTATGGAACATCCTTTGGGTGAGCTGTCCCAGCCGTGTCCCCACCCAACGTTCCGTGTCCCCCCAGCCCTCATTGAGGAGCAGAAAAGGCCTTGGCTCTGTCCGAGCTACTACTGTGAAGAAAGTTAACTCTACCACAGGCAAACCCAGCACACGGTCCTTGGCTGCCTGTTTCTGTAACACTATTACAAAAAATGAACTTCTCAAGCTGGGTACATCATGAGGCTTTACCTGGGTTGTCCACAGCTTTTCTCATAGAGGTGAGGTTTTGAGAGAGCATTGTACAATGGTTGAGTTCTCTCATCTCTATTGGAAATGCACTGTTATTTACCATATTTTGGGATTGTGTTTGTTCACAGCCATGAGATGAACAAGCAACTTGAGTGGTTGGTCTCTCTCTCTTTCTTCACTTGTTCCCAGGTAATGAACTCGTCGCTTGTAATAGCTGTTATTAATCTGTAGCTGCCTGACATTACGTTTTGTACTGCTGAACGTAAACTTATTGTGTTACTCAGGATCATTTGGCTTTGTGTACAGTGCAATCTTTCTCTTAATTGACCTTGCCTACTGAATTTGTATCACAAGAAAACTTCTTTATTACAATTACACTTCTTGTGCAAGGACAATTGAGATTAATGATAAATACAAGCAATCCTAATCCAGTTCTGTGAAACTTGATTAGTCCTTCTCCTTGTGGTTGATAGTACTCCTCTCAGATAAATATTTTCCTGCCTTTTTTTCAGCTTTGTTACTGAAGAAACCTTATCCAGTTTAGCCAATGATTTCCCATTTGACTCTGTATCAAATGCTTTATTGAAATTTAAATCAACTACATCTCCCTTTGTTTACTAAAAGCAGACAGTTCACCAAAGAAAGCTCTTGCCACAGGATTGGTGTCATCTGGATATTCTTAAAATTCTTCTTTCTTCTCAATTTTCTTAAATTTATCTCCATCTTTGATAATTGTTTCCTTCAAAAGCACACTTCCAAGGTCTGGCTCAAGCCATATGTACTGTGTCGATCAGAGTAAAACATCTCATGCCCAGGCTAATGAGGGCTTTAACCACCCCTTTTAGAAACAGTTATGAGTTTTGCTTTTCCTTGTTTGGCAAGTGTCCCTGTGGACCTGCGGTTGTACCTGGGCCTTCATGTGCCAGCTCTTCTGACGCAGGGACCAATATTGACTCATTCTGTCCTTCTGCTCTCCCATCTGTCAGTGTCCCTGGGTCGTGGCATGCCCTGTGCTTGGATCATCAGCTCCCAGGGGCTGTGCTTTTGTGAGCACACCACGCCTCTGGCTCCCAGCTTCTGGGCCATCCATGGATCTGGCTAAAATGGTACCATCAGTAGGATTTGTCACATTTTGACTGGTTTGGATTTTTTGCTTTTATTTGGAGATGCTTTTGCTTCCTTTAGTAGCTCCTTCTAAAGCTGGCAGAAGTTTGTCCTGTGTGTCTGATATCGTTTCTCTTAGGAGAAGGATGTATGGAGTTGTGTTCCTTCTCCTTTCAAGCCCTCATTGTCTTTGAGTTCCACAAACAGAGGAGGCTGAGAACCTTTAATATCCAGAAGCTTCACGTTCTTCACCTGGGAAAGATCATTCTGGACAAAAGAAAACCCACTTGTTCCAGAGGTGGTAACAAAAGGCACATCAGCATGAATAAACTGTACTGAAGGTTTTTTCCTTCAGTTTCCGTATTCTCTGAAACACCCATGTTCAGTTTACTTTCCAGTTTCCGTATTCTCTGAAACACACATGTTCTCTGCACAGCGAATGAGACTCGCACAAAATCTGGATGCTTTTGAAAGCATGGAGTCAGCAGGAAGGTTTGTCCCATCATCGTGCAATCCAGTAGCCAGGAAGCTCCTACAGTCATTTAGCAGACCCATAGGTGAGAACATGCCAGTCTCTGCTGACTGCAACTGCTTTTTGGATGACGGTTTTTGTTGAATTCTGTGCAGCCAATAGCACCCCTCTCAGTATAGAAAATCTGGTAAGTGGGAGTTAGGTGTAAGGACAAAATGTTTGTTTACTTAAAATTAGAAGACACATAGTCTTAAAAAGTTCTGCAATGTCTTAACCTAACTGTGCATCTCCTCATTGGCCGCCTGTTGGGGCTCCTGTGCCACACTAGTGTGGTGTTAGTCAGCGAGTCGAAAAACACTGGTTTGGAATTTAAAATAAGTTAAAGCAGGACACAGGTTAGGATGAATCATCCTTTGCTCATCTTTTTAAGTATAGCTGTCATTTACCTACTGCAAATGTAATTCCGAAGCAGGATTGCCTTGTACGTTTCCTGATTTTGCTGTTTAGCTATTTTCAATGGGATGTTGCTGTGTTTGCTCTCAGGTGAAACACGCCTCTGTTTTTAGCACGGTCAGTTTCATTTTCATGGGGTTCTTCAGCGCGTCCTCACAATATCTGTTCAAGATAATTGGTTTTAATGCTTCCTTGCATTCCTTTAGCACTTTTCAGACCAGAATACCACAGTTGTTCATCAGTGTTGAAAACATGGTGCCTATTAAGCATGGTGGCCTTGATTTTAAAAACTACCATTGAAATATGACAGTTAGATGAAACACGTGAGAGTATTTTCAAGGTTGGCACTTTTTGAAAACCTGCTCCTTTTAAAAAGGCTATAAACTGTGAACCCCAATTCCTTAGCTACATCAAAAGAAAATTTTTTATATAAGCCTATACATTTTGATACACTACTGGGAAATAGGATTAAATAGATAATAATTTTGACTTGTAATTCAAATAACAATAAAATACAAATATTTAATAATACTGAAATAACAAATCTGCTGTTATTTTATCTGCTTATTAGTATGCACTTATTGAGTCTGAAGTAGATCTGGAAAGTTCTTTTTACGTGGCTGGGAAGCTCCTATTTCATTTACCTTTGTGGCATTAATTTTTTTTTTATTTTTTTTCATAATCAAGTTAGGATGGAAAAACTGATTTGCCTTTCAGAGCTGCTGTTGTCCATTGGGTCAGGTGCAGCCCTGCGAGCCGGTCCCCGCTGTGTGCCGGGGCTCCCGAGCCGTGGGGTGCCCGGCAGGAGTGAACGTTAGAGGAAGAATTGGCTCAGTCCCACTGAACTCCAGCCCCCCTCCCCCTCATTGCTTTCGGGACCTTTTGGGTTCCTCGTTTCACTGTCCTGACTGGAGCGGGGCTGTAGGTGAGGCATAAGCCAGGAGCTCGTGGTGAGCTCGGTGGTGGTGACGTTGCTTTGGGGGCAGATCCAAAGGCTGGAACAAGCTGTGGGCAGCAGGGCTTTGGGGTCCCCACTGGTGGCAGCCGTGGAACTGCCTGACGAGGGGCCGTTCTGTGCTCCCACCCGCACGCCACGAGGGTAAAAAAACAGTGACTGCCGTGAAATGTCACCCTTTGTCTTTGTGTGCTGGGCAGAGGCAGCAGGCTTTTGCCTTCTTAAAGAACGCAGAGAAAACCCTGTGGCCACCAGATTATTCACAAATAACTAATGTAAATGTGTGTTAAAATTTAATAACTTGGTTTTTCAGTGAACTTTCTTGCTTTGCCCTCTCTTTATTTCAGTCCAATTACAAAAGAAAACAAAACCGCTAAAATAGTAAACTTACTGACTTTGTTAGTAACCATAAAATATGTAATTGGATTGACATATTTTTTCCTGGCTGCATATTTCATAAAACCTATGAAATCATGATTCTGCAGAGACTGTTTAAGATGATAGGCTAAGGGCTATGAGCCTAAGCCCACTCAGGAGAGCAGCACATCAGGACCCTCAGGAGAAAAAGGGGACTGTGAGATTAGTTTACGTGGCAATGAATAATACTGAATTCAAAATAATATTTTTAATGCACTTTCATGTTCTCATTTGAAGAATCTTTTTATACAGAACATTGAGTTAAACTTAACTGTGAATGTTATTCATTACTACTGCAGTTAGTATTGATGGTTATGATACAGATCCCTGAATCAAACCATGTAAATTGCTTACATATTTATAATCAGTCTAGAAAAAAAAAACTGATACTGTTTCCTGTCTATGGTTTTCCACTTTTTCTCCACAGTTGCAATAATGTTAAATTGAGCAAAGGGCTGTTTGAAGCTCAACTACAGGTTACACTTGCCGTGTCTGACGAAAGCTCCCGCTGGTTTTAGTGGAACCTGGGTCACACAAGCTGAAGGCAGAGCTTCACCCAAATTTTATAGGCTAGCTAAGTCTCTTAAGTTTCAGCTTTTGTTTGAGTATACTTTGTCTGAAGCAGAGACTGTTGTTCAGAAAACCACATGTAAAATTACTTGATAAATACTTGATAGAAAGTCACTTGACATTTGGACAACAAATGCAAAAAACCTGCCAACCCCACCATAACATCAAATATCATTACATTTTGCTAAAAATAGTCTTCTTTAAGACAATATTTCAGTATGATTGTTCATGCCTAATTAGTCTCATTCATTGATAGTGTTTTTTGAAAATGCTTTCTTATATTAATACTTTAAACCTGGATATCCTCTTGTTATTTTGAATTCAGTGATATAAACAGGAAAGCCAAAACACACATAGACTATTATAATGCAATTTACATTAGCCAGTATTTAAGAAAACAATTGAAAAGTTAAAAGTATGTCAGGAGATTAATGCGCTCATTTTTGATGTACTGTACTATCAGAGAAATATTAATGACTTAACTCAAATGAAAAGAAATAAGGCTTTACCTAGTTGGGCAGTTCTGAAGTAAGTTTTCATGGTATAATAGAATTTGAAATTTAAAATTAATTATGCTCTGCTCTTGCCATCTAGTCCATCGGATATAACACTGAATTTCTTGTCTGGCTGTGGTCAATTCGTGGTCTGCTGGCATTTTTTGCAAGTGCACAAAGTTATAACGAAGAAAGAACTTGAAGTCATCATTTAAATCACTTAAATTTCGATGTGGGCACAGTGCCGCCCACAGAATGCTGTCAGCATTCCAAATGCAGAATATTATGGGTACTTCTCACTTTTAAGGTGAATATTCCTTCAAAATCAGCATTAGCATCTGTAGGTGCAGAATGTAGGATAGCATTTGTAGGAGAAGAAATATATCTGTAGATCCTAACTGTTCTGCAGTTTTCCATTTGGAAAGTGTTACATTCTTTCCTGTTTCAAATGCATTTCTTCACTGAACATCTGCTGAGTGCCCCGAGAACTAAAAAAAGAGAGGAACATCTTCAACACATTTTCATTGTCATTTAAAACCAAATTAATTTTTTACTGTATTTATAAATGTTTTATTTTTGCTTTCCATGCACTTTTACTTACAGGATTCCTAGGGCAGACAACATATTTAAAGAAATAACTACAAATATTTGATACAAATACGTAATGTGAATTTATCACAATTGTTCACATGGCAGCCCTGCGTTACGGATTTCAGTGAAGGAGCAGAAGTATATCATGCAACCTGATCATCCACATAACTCAGATTTAAGATAATTATTATTTTGAAAGCTTGCTTTGAAGTGAAAATTATTTGCAGATCTTTCAATGTGAATAATTTTCATTAACAAAAATTTTTAAAAGATTATTTTGGTATTTTGGTAAGAATTTGTGAAGAGCAGAAATAGAGGAATACAGTCAAGCCAGTATACAGAGTTCTTCAGGTGTGTCAAATACAATCTTTGGGGTTTAGCGTTACAAAGGACTAGCTCTAAAATTTGTCTTATGGTTCTTCGGTAGTGCTTTGAATGCTAGGTTAATATTTTTCAGGTATGAGGTAATTTTAAAAGGATCTTGCTGTTTTGTGTAAGTGCACACAAATAACAAATCTGCTGCCAGAGTTCAGTTACTTCTGCAGCTGTAGGTTGGTATTATGCCCAGCTCTAAACCACCCACAGCATCCACCCAGTCATGCATTCATCTGCAGATTAACATCTGGCGTGTGCGCTTCATCGTCAGCCTTGGAAAGCTGGGTATATAGGATAGTAATTTAATTTACTAGAGTTCATTTTAAGTATATTTCTGGATGCTTGGATTAGAAAAGGTGGAGCTGAAGATGTGTACTTGAAGCAGAAGGCAGTGATGGTGTATGTATCTTGCGAGACCTAAAGTCCTTATTTCAGCCGATCTATGAGAAAGTGAGCTCCAGCCAAGTGAGGTTTTCCTTTTTAAGGATTCCTCGTGATCTCCAGAAAGCTCCATGGTTGGAAACGGTGGCCAACAATCAACAGTGGTTGTTGGCCATGGTTTTGATTCATGGGGCTTTCTGGAAATCTTGGACCTCATTCTTGGCTACCAGTTTGAACCACAGAGCTTTCTGGAGATCCTGGACCTTTAAAGACCCTGGAAATGAAACATGTGTGAGGGGATGACACAGGTGATGACTGATGGGTGCCTCAGTAAGTTCGGTTTTCTCCTTGAATTGGGACTCTATACTTACAAAATGTCTGATGCTGGCATCTCGATATTTCAATTCCAAGTGGTGGGAAATTCACAAGATCAGTTGTTTTTCTCAAATGTTACCATCTTGGCCTGAACTCAAATGACAGCAGCTGTTCTCATGAGATTTCAGTTGCAGCCAACTGAAAAAACAGCCTTTTCCTTTTCAGCTCTAAGCAGCTAGTGACAGGAGCAGTGACTTCAGCTCATGACGTTAGTAACCCATACATCCCCTCCTCACACCACGTACACATGAAGAATAAAATGCAGGCGGACCCCAGTGTGGCACATATTTATTATTTTCACTGAATGGAGTTGTGTATTTCGTATGTGGAAAACATGGTTTTGTCCTCCAGTGTCCAGCATTTACATTCAGTGTGCGATGTATTCACTAAGGATTTACGTGTAAAGAACTGCAAAAGGAGAAACTTTTCCTCTAGGGAAGAGCTGACTGGGAAAGACTTCCATCTTCAGCTGCATGGGATGGCACTGAAATACCAGCTCCTCCTGCTTGATCTCTGCCAGCCTTCATTTGCCCTTCTTCCTCTCCAGCTTTCAGCAGCATATGGAGCATCAACAGACTCGTGGGCAGCTTGGCTTGACCTGAAAAAATCAGAAAGCGTAACTGATTTTAAAAATAGGGTGCGGAAGCTAAATGCAACCTGTGCCTCTGTCTCACGGGAACAGGTGGAGCGGCAGAGGCCAAAGAGGACTCAGGGTGTGTGGTGACAGGGTTAGGAGCAAGTAAGAGGGGGAGAAAATACAGTCATACTTCTCCTCCCCTCTCTTACGTGTGGGCATGTTCCCCTGGTGGGGTACGGGGCTGTGTCCTCCACAGTCCCTGCCGGACGGTGGGAAAGGTGCTCCCTTCCCCTGGGCTGCCTCCACACCATCTCTGGGTGTTTCGAACTGGGGGCTTTCAGCTCCTGGCTGCTGGGCTGGTGTATCCTGCTAAAGGCGCCTCTTTCCCCACCTCCATCCAGGGTGGGCAGCCTGGTGACTGGGGGGACCTGACACAGCCCCAGGGCAGGAGGCGCCCGTTTGCAGAAAGGCAGATTGGGTTCACTTTGGGTGGTGCAGAAGGGGGAAACCATTGGGCACCTACAATGCCTTTGAGTAACCACCTACAGGAGAGTTGTTTGGTTTTCTCAGTCTTTCTCCTTCCTGAATCTGTAGTGGGACCGCTGATGGTCAGCCTGGGAGCCGAGCGTGGATCAGGCTTCCTCTCGCAGTGTTGGAGGGAAGACCTAAAACTTTCTGTCTAAGAGATTATTTAATCTAGGGATACGTAATTCCCAGACAGACTGAGAGGAGGTTCAAATCTTGATCGAGGGCTGTAAAAGCCGAGGGACGTGTCTGACACTTGATTCTGGATGTGAAGCGTCAAAGGGGGACTGTATTTCAGGCTGGCCGTCTTACTGAAGCCTCAGGGTGCCAGAGGAGTAGTTGATCACTGTTCCCCTATGGAATGTCAACAGTCAGGCTCTCCAGTGTGTACACAACATTCCTCTGGCTGTTCCGCCACCATAAAAGAAGTGAATCTGGCTGCAAATATTCCAGATATGTTATCTAAACCAGGTCCAAATCCAAACCTGTTCTAGTAAGTGCTCACTCAGAAACCATCGATGGATTCAGCTTAACAAACGCAAGTGTATGTCTGTATCTGAAATCTTCACGGGAGTTAGTGATCCTAAATTCTCCTTGATAATCTTGGAGAGGAATGGGTACTTGTGGATGCAGCACAGAGCTATAGCGCAGGAGGAGATTTTGCTCCAAAATCTGTGTTAGTGAACAATTAAATAAAATATAAAAATAACCCTTAGGGGAACACTTGCATTTGCAGTCAGGACTGTGGGTACAGGTACTGTTGGGGCTGGATGTGACGTTTCAGTGATGCAGTGCCTCCTACTAACAGGTCTGTGACAGGGGGGTTCAGAAGGCTCTTCAGTATCTTACTGGGTATCTTTCAGAAGAGTCTCCAGTATCTTACTTCTTGCCATGGCTCTAGTTCCCAGTAAGTGTGGTGTGGACAAAGCATTGATTTCCTGCAAAGCTTTTTGTGAGGCTGAATGATGAAGTGCTATGTAAGAGCCCAAGTGTTTTATCCGGTAACGGGCATATTACGGAGCTTCAAAAAGAGCTGCCATTTAATTTTAATTAATAGTTCTTAATATAAGACAGCAGGAAAAAAATTTTACTCATATCCAAGTAAAAAGTGTGTAGATAGTGTATGGCCAATATAACTTTAATTGTGCCTCTAGGAGATGAGATGACTTGAAGTAGTAAGAAACAATCCATGGTTTCACGATGCAGAAGTCAGAAAACAAGCATCATCTTTCATAGGAAAAGGTGATTTTATAAAAGTAACATATATTTTGATTCAGATAAAAATAAATGCAACATAGTGACAATGATAGAAAAGTGCTTTCTGAAGAAGGTCCTTTTCTATTAGTGATAAAATAGTAACAACCTTGCATTCCTTTGGAACTGAATCTGTGTTCCTGCTGAGGTTCTTGCCTGGCAGACACCAAGAAACCTTCCTTGCTTTTAAGTGATTATGGGAAGATTTCTTCTATTTGCCATTTATGAATTGTGTAAAGCATTAAACTCAAGTTTTTAATTTAAATGCTTGTTTTTCTACATTTTATGTTTTCCCATGTTTTTTTTTTTTAATCTCCAGAAGAACATCATGCATTCTCTATTGGTGTCACAGATGAGTTCTCCATGTCGAAGCCACATTGAATTAATGTTTTACCTGCTCCTTTGCTGTGACCATGGTATTACAGGCTGTAAGCATGACTTGTCTGAGGTGTTTTCAGGACACCAGACTGCGTTGCTTTGCCGGGGAGACAGAGGAAGTGATGTCCACTGTGAGAATCCTGCTGGAGCTTGGGAGTAGAGGAGCACTGCTGGGACCTGTGTAATTGCATTATCCCCAATGTTAACTGATCTAAAGCAGCACTGGTGTTTCTGCATTGAGAGGGATGAGGAGCAGTTGTGTTATCCACAGTGATGTCCAGGGCCAGAAATGAAGACAGTGAGTAGATGCTAAAGTAAACTGCTGTGATGGAGTCTGCAAAAAGGGACATTGTGTCTGCACTCCTGGTTGAGGCGAGTGAATTACCTGAGGCAACCTTGAGCAGAAGCCCTGTAAGGAGTGGAACGTGTCTCTTTACTGTGTCCAGGTGACATGGGTTATTATAAAAAATGGCAAGGACACCATGCCAGTTCACCACAGCTGCCTTGAATGTAATTGCATTTTTGACTTTTGAAACGTTCAATTGTAAATGGTTTTCAACAAATCAGATGGGACATGCAGCAAAAAAATAGTTAAATGGTTCAATAAGTTTTGTTAGCCTATGCTTTCCTTGAAGTGGCTTTATTTTTATTGTCAGATTGCTTTTAGTTGTCTTTCTTTAATAACATTGCAAAGAAACTTTAAAGTTTTTTTTAAAATTCATATAACAGGTTTTTACATTTCTAATATTAAGTATAATTTATGTGCTAATTTTGGATTTTCATTACGTTTTTGGTGCTAACTTGGGTGCCTAGCCACACAGCTACAGCGGTTTAACCTGCGTCAGGATGATATTGATGTGAGCCAACACAAACAGTAATTGTTGCACAAATTTACTTTAAATTTTGCATTTATACATAGAAAAAGGAAATCCAGTACATGTAGCTGGAGTAGTTTAAGACATGATTTCTCACTAGCTGTTCACTGCTGGCAGAAGGTCACAGTCGGCCTCTGAGCTGCCTTCGTGGGTTGTGGTTGCACTCATCTGCTTCAGTCAGGTGGGTTAGCTGGGGCCTCAGTTAGCTGGTACTTTGGCTGGTGGTGTGTGCAGTTGCACAGTCCCTCACACAGAGCAGCTGTAGGAACACGCTTGAGAAGTGTTGTACCTGTTTCCAAACTCTTTCCAGCTCCACAGGGCTCTGGCACAGCGTTGTGTGCACATCAGGGCTTTTAAAGGTCGAGAGAATGGCAAGCCATCTCAACAATGGTGAGGAATTTTTTAGAACCACTTTTGTCCAAGTTGTACTTTGGGAAGAGAGGCATTTCTTTTCAAAAACAAGGCCTCATATTAATGAATTTATAAGAATAAAACTTTTCAAGTGTATTTGACAGTATTTAGCAGCTGCAGAATGCCATCATTTGTTCTATGATTTCATGCTGTCAAATTTGACAACAGGAACTAATGCCAACCTTCACTTTGGAAGACAATTTCCTTTTAATAAAAAATCTAATTATTAAAGCTAAATTTGGATTTCATTAAAAGGAAGTTGTTAGTCTTTTTTATTTGTCAAATAGCTTGCAAAAACTAAGTTGGTTCTACCTTTGACAATTTGTCACAACAATATTCACTGAAAACCATAAATTATACATTGTTTCCACCTTCCACTACCAACGGATGAAGTTGGTGTCTGCAACAAGGAAGACAGGGGTATTTTTGATAGACTTAAAAACCTATTTGTCAATCCTGAGGAAGCCTGGATTTATTATCCATTTTCAGATAGGTTTAGTTGGGCACGCTTTGACCTTGCTTAGCTTGAGGTGCTGTTGAGCACCCACCATGTGTGGAGGAGAGTGTGTTCAACAGGACTCACCACTGGGGAGTTAACTTAGATGTTGCCATAATCCAGGTCTGAACAATACACAGCCCTTTTGTCTTTCAAATGATAATGCTTTTAACTCCCTCTTACTGAATTTTCAGGAAGTGTAGACAAAAGTTTGAATTAATGCAGGTCAGCAGCTATTGCCATAACCAATGCTCTAGGTGCGGGCTAGCTCAGCTCAGGTGCTACTGGCCTTCTGAACTGCTTTCTGCCTTCTCCAGGTTCGGTCATTACCCAGAAAGCACAGTTATCCCTCCATATACCAGAAAATAATGTATGGGACAGTTTATGGTTTGGATGCAACATGCACTTTTATCGAACGCAGCAGCAAGCGCGTTCTCGTGAGCTGTTTCCCTGGCAGGCACCAAGCTCCCGGATGCAGAGCTGGTGTAAGTGTGCAATTAGCTGGTAATGAGGGGTTTGACCCTTTCTCCCTCCTTCGCCCACAAGAGCTGAGTGTAGAGGCTGTGACAAGTTCTACAGCAACTGCATGGCCAAATGAGGAGGAAACTTTGATGTGGTATTCTGGGGCTTCCTGGCTATGTTTTGATGAATACAAGTAATTGAGATGTGGCCACTGAAAAAGTACTAGTGAAACATGAATTTTCTGCACCATCTGAAGGTACAGCCATGTTCAGCTTCCAGAACAGCTTTCCTGAATGAACACAGTTTGGAACTTATTGTCTGTCTTGCCATAGTGCTAGCCTGATTCTGTAAGCAAACCCAAAGTGTGTACATTACAAATAAAAATCTTAGTACGGTGCAGACTATTGTGGAGGCCATACAGGCAAGGTGCCACGGCGCACACACACTCACAGAGTAGTTGAGGGTGGAAGGAATCTCTGGACTCGTGTAGTCCAACTCCTGCGTTCAAGCAGGATCCATTAAAGCAGGTTGCTCAGGGTCACGTTCAGCCAGGTTTTGAGTATGTCCAAGGATGGAGACTCCACAGCCACTGTGGGAAACCTGTGTTTGATCAGCCCTGCAATAAAGGAAAGTTTTTCTTATGTTTGAAATAAATTTTCTGTATTTCAGTTTGTGACAATTGGCCCTTGTTCGTTCACTGGATACCACAGATAAGAGGCTGATTAATTAATGGGCTTCTCCCTGAGCCTTCTCTTCTTCAGGCTGACCGGTCCCAGCTCTCAGACAGACATTCCAGACCCTCACTGGTCCTTGTGGTCCTTCGCTGAATGCACTCCAGTATGTCCATGTCTCTCTTGTACTGGGCAGCCCAGAACTGGACCCAGCACTGCTGGCGCACCTCACAACGCTGAGGAGAGGGGAGGGACCATCTCCCCCAACCTGCTGGCAGTGCCTCCCCCTCGTTCCGGTCAGGATGCTGTTGGCATTTTTTGTGAAGATTATATGGTTTAGCATCACGTGGCAGGTTTTGCTAGAGAGAAATTAAATCGTAGGAGAATTCCGCTAGCCTGAATTAAATTTTCAAGTGGCAAAATGTGTCCTCTGTGAAGGAAGCAATGTGTGCTCATAAACTAGGGAGACTAGTGTCCTGGGAATGGGACAAATCCTGCAGAGGCTGCGAATATCAGTGAGAGCCACCTCTGGTGCCAGCAGAATAGGGTCTGTTCCTTGGGAAGTCTCTTGGCCTGGGAATAAGCCTTGGGGTGGCACTGGCTGGGGCATCTGATAAGGTACAAAGCCACCAAGTAATACCCTGAGGTCTGCAGGAGATCTCTGTAAAAGCTCAATTTCTATGTAATTATCTTCTTTCTGGCGTTAGGTTTGGTTACATATCTAAAATGCCTCCACTGCTGACTTTGCATAAAGCCGGCTGAAAGGAATACTTAGGGGTGAGTCCTTGTGTTTCCTCCCTCCCTGGCTCCTGGTTAATCAGTCACGAGAATATGATTTGGAATTGTTTTGATGTTTTTTCCCACATGCTGTGTGATTAAGGACCTGAGTGCTCAAGACCCACTTTCCTCTTCTTTAAGCGTCGCTTACTCTTCCACCCAATCTGCAGTATGTTCTTTGGGCCCTGCTGGAGCTCATAAAACATTTATACCCATGATTATGCGGTACAAATATTACATTTTGTAGCACTTGTACCCTGGTATTATTGTGTGTCTGTAGCCACCATATCTGACATGCTGTTAAATGGATTGTGGACCTAAATGTTCTCGCTGAGGACTCGCATCAGAGCAAGTTTTCCTTTGCTCCTTTCCTCACCCAGCATCATACCTGTTCGTAACTGTATGTCCTTAGAAGTTTATATCTGGCCTTAGGTAATTCCTCTCCATTTCATGGTGGTCTTATTTCTTGTCCCAGACCTTCAGTGCTGGTTCTGCACCTGGAGACCCATTCTGATCTGCTAAAAGCAAGGAAATTAGTATCCATAAATTTTGTGGAACTGGACAGAATGGGCACTCCAGTTTCTTGTTCTTCAATATACTGCAGTCTGATTTGGATTCTAAATTGAAATATTGCTGAAAAATGAAAATCTCAAAAACAATAGAGAGTGGCTCACCAATAACATCTGCCAGTTCTCTCAGCACTTGTGGGTGCATCCCATCAGGGCCCATGGACTTATGGACTTATGGATGTATAGTTTGGCCAAATGGTCTCTTTGGCCCAGTCCTCCCCAACAGAGGGAGTCTTCTTCTCTCCAGACCCTCTCCCATGTCTTCAGGGTCTGGGATTCATGAAGGGCAGCTTTGGCAGTGAAGACCGAAGCAAAGAAGGCATTCAGCAGCTCCACCTTCTCTGTGTCTTCCACCACGAAGGCACCCACCTCATTCATTGGCAGGCCCACATTTTCCCTAGCCCTCCTTTTTTTATTGATATATTGAAAAAAGCTCTTCTTATTAACTGTTATTGTTGGACTTTTGCCCTTCTAATTTTTCTACGGCATATCTTTGCTACACCTTGATATTGTTCCTAAGTAGCCAACTCCCTTTTCCAGAGGCTGTAGACCTTCCTCTTCTCCCTGAGGTTCAGCCAAAGCTCTCTATTTAGCCAGGCTGGCCACCTTCCCTGTCAGTTCATTTTACAGGACCTTGGGATGGCTTTATCCTGCGCTTTTGAGAGTTTCTCCTTGAAGTATGACCAGCCTTCCTGGGCACCTTTGCCCTTCAGGACAGTCTCCCACAGGACACTCTCAAGCATTCTCCTAAACAGGCCAAAGTCTGCCTTACAGAATTCCAAGGTGGCCATTCTGCTGTCTCTCTGTCTTGTTTCTGCAAGAATTGAAAACTCTGATTTTGTGGTCACTCTGCCCAAGACAACCTGCAGCCTTTACATCCTCCACGAGACCTTCTCTGTTAAGCAGCAGGTCTAGTAGGGTGCTTTGCCTCGTTGGCTTGCTCACCAGCTGTGTTACGAAGTTGTCTTCCATATACTCTAGGAACCTCCAGGACTGTTCCCTCTCTGCTGTGTTGTATTTCCAGCAGATAGCGGGGAAGTTGAAGTCCTCCACAAGAACAAGGGTGAGTGATTGTGAGAACTCTGACAGTTGCTGATAGAATATTTCATCGGCTACTACACCCTGGTTTGGGGGTCTGTAATAAACTCTCACCATGATATCTGCCTTGTTGGCCTTCCCCTTGATTCTAACCCATAAACACTCTACCTTGTCATTTCCATTATTAAGTTCTATGCATTCAAATGTGTCTTTAACATAGCGGGCCACCCCACCACCTCTCCTTCCTTGTCTGTCCCTTCTGAAGAGTTGGTAGCCATCGATAACAGCACTCCGGTTGTGTAGGTCTTCCCACCACGTTTCGGTGATGGCAATAATATCCTAGTTTTCCTGCTGTACAATGGCTTCCAGCTCCTCCTGTTTATTGCCCATGCTGTGTGCATTTGTTTAAGTTGGGCTAATTTTTCTGTCACTTTTGGGGGGGGCGTGTGCGGTGTGGAGTTCCAGTACCCTCCTGACCTTGCTTAGATCCTTCTGTGGTTGCTGATTTATCACCGTCTCCGATGTCATCACACTACCATGTGGGTTACCATCCCCCATTTCTGAGATGACAGGCCGCAACACCTTACTATTGCTTTTGCCAACCAGCACTGGTAATCTGCTCCCAGGCTCCTCTTTGGTAATTCTAGTCCCATGCCCCTTCAAACCTAGTTTAGAGCCCTTTTAATGAGCACTGCTAGCTCTTGCCCCAATATTCTTCTTCCCCCTTGCCTAAGTCATGCCTGTCCTGTTTCCAGCAGGGCTGGTGTCTAGTAGATCATCCCATGATCAAAGAGACCAAAGTCCTGCCGGTTACACCAGCCTCAGAGCCAGGAGTTAATCTGTTGTCTCTTCCTGTTTGTCCCCTCATCAATGCCAGCAAGTGGTGGGATGGAGGAAAACACAGCTTGTGCTCCTGATCCCTTAACCAGCCATCCAAGAGCCCTGAAGTCTCTCTTCATTGCCCTTGAACTACTGGTGGCTACCTCATCGCTGCCTACTTGAAATTCTAGTAACAGATAGTAATCCGAGAGCTGGACTAGGGTAAGCAGATTTTTCTGTATATCCTTAATCCTGGCCCCAGGGAGGCAGCAGACCTGTCTGTGGGATGGATCCAGTCTGCAAATGGGGCTTTCTGTTCCCTGCAGAAGGGAGTCTGACCCACCACAATTACCTCCCTCCAAGGAGGCAGGACCTTCCTCCGTTCCTTTTTGTCCCTTGAATCCCTCTCTTCTGCCTGGTGACAGGCAGGATGGAGGTCATCCACCTCCAGCAGAGGTTCTGCCCGATGCCTGTGCTTCAGGGTCTGACTCCACCAATCTATTTCCCTTTCACTTTCTCTGATGTTTCTCCCTCTTCCTTCAGGTCCAGCCCCTGCCTGAGCAGGGAGTTTATTTGATCACCCCGCACACAGGCGGTGTCTCTGGCTCCCTTGGGAACACGTGCCAGGCTGAGGCATTCCCTGCAGCCGGAGACCTGCACAGACACATGTTTTTGCGGGAGCTCGGTCTGAGTTCCCACACTCTCCCGTGCGGTGCATTTTGCACGTGCTGGGGCCATGTTCTTGCCTGGCACCAGGAGGGGACCG
The DNA here is from genome assembly GCA_004320125.1 of Scolopax mira. NCBI lineage: Eukaryota > Metazoa > Chordata > Aves > Charadriiformes > Scolopacidae > Scolopax > Scolopax mira. Next base: position 40,925 of record BJBW01002543.1, read on the forward strand.
ACCACTGATGGCTGCTTCCCTCAGGCGCTGCGCACACGTGCCCGGCACATGCTCTGACACAAGAAATAGTCTTCAGAGCAACAGGTACTGGACTTTTTAAAAAAATTTTAATCCACCGTACCTGATTTTCTCTGCTTCCCCAATGCTTCACAGATCTTATTTTAGTACAGAACCAGCAAGGTCTGAAATGTTGTCACCATATTCATGCACATATCCCTTGCCTGGATTCTTGTTGAATGCATCGCTGTCACGGATTTAATAAGTGGCTTCCATTTACATCATTTATGTAGAGAATAGGGCATGAGCAATGGAATAAAACAGCTTTCAAAATATCAGTGCAGCTGTCCTGTCTGGAGACAACCTTTCAAAAAGCTGAATTATTACATGTCTCTTAAAGTGAAGACATGGAGTAAAGGTGATACGTGTAGTCTGGGTAAACATAACGCTGATATTTTACAATTTGCAAATTATTCATATAATAAATGTCCCCTACTGAAATCTAAATGCAGCTCTCAGCTGTTTCCAACTGGGAAGGATAGATGTAATCAAGAATAATTGAAGAACTGATTCTGTGCTATGTGAACATAACCGTCTGTCTTCATGAATATGTTATGATGCCTAACATGTTGGCTTTCTCCATGATCATATAACAAAAGTTGTTTGAATTGGATGTTAAAGAGTGGCTAGTGCTGTTTAGTCATGATCTCTCATAAGAATCTTTAATAGCTTAGGAAAAAAATCCATAATTATGTCTCTAAGACTGATGGTATTTCAGATCTTGTAGTGATAAAGGTTTTTTGGTCTTCTTGCCTCAGAATTGTTTTCAGACAAAAAAGTATGCTCTCAGACTAATCATGTCAGCATCAGAACACCTGCAAAAATAGATCAAAAGAAAAAGCAGAATTACTGAGATTTTCTTGCTATGAATAGCGCTAGCGGGATTGTGTTAAGCAACTGCGTTGACTGCACTGAAAATGCAAAATATCCAGAGGAGCAGCTAAGAACGTAAACAAATTTGGGGGACACATTGGCTGTTTTGGATGGCACCATTGGGTGGTTTCATGTCCTGCTCTTTTGTTTGCTCCTTTCTGTGGGATAGTGAGTGAAAAACCTGTGTCAGCTGAGGATCATCAGAAGTGCCTGGAGCTGGAGGAGGACCACCACAGCTGCAAAACTGAGTAATGAGTTTATGTGTTGAAAATGTTTGTTGGGTTTTGTTGTGTCCGAAGCAGAAATGATGGTAGATACCACATAACTAAAGTCTTATTTGACTACTGGAACGTTAATAGTTGATGGTCTCCCTTGGGCACCTGGTCTAGAGGTCAGCCAGTGCAAACAGATCAGCTCTCTCAAAAACTGTGTGGGGCAAACATCTGGGTGGAGGACATGCTTCCTTTACAGATGGACATCAGTGTAGTGGTATGGAAAAGGCAGCAAGCTGTAACAGGGTTAGAGAACATCAAAGGCTGTGTCAGCCACTGTCACTTTCTGCTTTTCTAGTGGTAGTTTTGTGGTACCTTATATCCTTACACCTTGTGATAGTGCAAGGATATAAGCAAGGCAAGATTCACAGGTAGAAGTGGTTGTCTTTTATAAGGCTGTCTAATCTGGCTGGAGAGGGAAAGCAAGCTAATGGCTATGAATGCACTCATCTTCAGGCCTCCTTAACTGCTCTTCTTTCATAGCCATTTGACCTTAAGTAGAAGGACAATTACTCTGTTTATTTGTCCCTGTATTTTTATTTGTTTTGCAAGAAGTTGCTTAAAAAATAGACCACAACAAAATAAATTGCTGCTGATTTGTTTTAATACCATTTCTCAGGAGGCAAAGGAAATGTTTGGTGCGTTGTCCATGTCACACCGCTTCCTGTGTCCTGTGGAATCAGTATTTCTGTGAGCTGGAGAAGAGGGAACAGTCTGCTTTAGGCTGTAGCACTGAGGAGGAGTTCACTAAATCCTTTTGTTACATTTTGTGATGATTTCATGCCTCTCAGCTGGTCAAGCCCTTGACATGAAGATAAAAATGTTGAAATGCCTCTGTCACTATATACATTACTGCGTATAATTCTTCATCATACTCAGGTGAGTGGGGCATGAACAGGAGCTTTTAACCCAGTTCAATTAGAGAAAGTGATTGGAGAAAGGAATTTGGAACCTGTGTATTATTGTCTGGTTTTCACTATATTTACACTAAAAATACTTATTAGTGCATTAAATGATTTAAATTTGCTGATTTTTTAAGGCTACTGACAAGATCCCTTTAGGTCCCGTGTCCTGCTTCCCCCTCACCTTTATCTGTTCTTCATACTCACTATTTAGCAATAACTGTGCTGAAACATGGTTGTTTAAGATTCCAGTGTATTATATTACATCTTCACGTCTGTTCTTGAACCTGATTAGGCATTAGAACATGAGATTTAGCTTCAGTATCAACTGCTTCTGAAAGCATCTCATTTCCATTTTTTACTCAAACTGATGAGTTCTATTCCAGATGGTAATTTATTGTGCTCGGATCTCTTCAGTCACTCATTGTTTCAGCTGAATTGAGCTTAAAGCATGCAGAAGATGTTGGATACTGCCTTTTGTGACAACTTTTTCTGTGTTTCAGTTCTAGATCCCTTGTGTTTTTCCTTGTTGAAGGACGCTCAGTGAAGGCACTCCCAGACCCGAGCTGCCCCCGTACCTGGGATGGCACTAATTGGGGCTGTTCAGGTTTGCTCTTTGCCTGTCCCAAATTCCTCTTTTACCTCCTAGAAACGGGAAACAGGGGGTTTAAAGCTCTGTCATTTGCCACTCCAGCTGAACCAGGTGAACCAGGGCTGAAGGAAGGCCCAGGGGAGAGCAGCCGCTCGCGGCAGAGCCCCTGCCTTGTTCCTCCTGGCGCCAGCGCTGAACAGGCACCTTCCGCAGCCCCAGAGCAGACCTTGCTTTTTACTGCATTTTCTGCTGTAGCACAGCAGCGTCAGAGCATGCAGTGAACTGCATCTTCATTTACCTCTGGCCGTAATAACTGATCTGTAATACAAATGTTTCTCTTGTGTGGCTGCTTCCAGTCACAAGTGCAGATGGATGGCGCTGCGATGCTAACTGCTGTGCAATCTAACGGCTTTTATAGGCCATTCTCATGGTAATAAACAAGCAAAATTGTACCGATTGTTTTAATGTATCCATTAAATTAAGAAATTAGAGGTATAGAAGCGACTGCCTTCTGGATAGAAAGTATCTTTTATGTTGAAACATTATCAATATAGGATTGCAAAACAACTGACAGATTTTATGTTTTGGCTCCAGATAAATCTCAGTTTGCTGGGGTAGGTGAGGGCTCTTTAATTCCAGTTTTCCTGTTTGTTGCTGAAGCATTCAGAAAAAGACAATTTCACTTTGATTAAATGCCTAAAAAGTTATCTGGTTGGAAAAAAAAAAAAAAGAAAAGAAAAAAGAAAAAGGATGTTGCATAAGCTTTTAATATTTAATTTCTATACTCTGAGTATCCGGAAGAACGTTCAGTTCCTGTTTCGAAGGCTGAATGCCACACATTGGAGAGTGTGCTGAAGGCTCATTTGCAGCGGCGGAGCCTGTAGGTGCGGGAAGAGGGGGGGCTGGCGGGCAGTTGGCAGCCATTCACCCCCAGTGATTGCTCCTCATTCATAAAATCTGCAGAGCAGAGGAGGAGCCAGCGGCAGCAGCGCCTTCCAGCCCCTCGCAGGAGACACCTCGCCGCAATCACAGGCGATTCGAGGAGCTGCTCGGATACGGCGTGATGCATGCAATGAGGAGACGTGTGCTAAATGCATCTCATTACAGGGAAGTTGCCTAGAATAAAGTAAAACATTTTGATTCTTTTCTCCTCAAGCCCACCTCAGCTGGTGAATGTGGGGTTCTAACAGTAAGGCTTTGCCTTTAAAACAAGCAGTTTTAGAAAATGAATGGGTCTTGATCCACTGATAAAAGGGAAATTTTGAGGTGGGTGGGGAATATATTCTTGGACTGCATATTTTTAAAGCATAAATGACAGCGAAAGTTTAATTTCAAGAAGAGAGAATGTCAGAAGCAGAAAACCATCCTGTATGGTCTTGCTCTTAAAATTGCTGCATCTGTATTTTTCCCTTCCTTGCAATGACTGCCAATCTGATAGATGGACTTGACAAGATTTTATTTCATCTTTGTGTCTGAAGTGGGAAAGTTACTGGAGGTTCATAGACTTTCATTTCTAATTTATAAATTTGATTTATTTGAAGCTGTGTGCGCATAAACGCTTTTGTATCAGCTCTTCCATCTCTGGTGGTATGGCCTGTGCAGTTCCCTCATTCTCAGGAAGCTACGGAGCTGTCACTGCCTGGGACGTGGTATTTAAGGCCAGGTTTATGTCCAGGTTACCATTGTATTTAAATTGAAGGACAAATGGCAGGTTCTTTGTTCTGAGCCAGAAGACTGTTAAATTACAAAAGTCTAGCCCCTTATAGAACTGTTTGTTAAGAAGTGGAATAATCAGCCTTGACTTTTCTGTGTTTGACCTGTCTGAAGGTGGACCCCTGGGTCTGATCCTGCTCTAAGCATGATCTGAAAGGACGTAATGTTGGGCTACAAGATTTTATTTTAAAGGGAGATCTGGAGCACTGTCTGTGTATGGTTTACATAGCACGTTGGACTGAATGTGCTTGTCCCTTATCTGATGGCAGAATTTCAAAGTGACCTCGGTCTCTCTCTAATAAATAGCTAATTAAATTGTACACTGCAGGCTCTTTGAAGCTTTTTCAGAAGCTCTGACTAAAATATATATATGTCAGAACTTCACTATGGCAATGTTCCAATGGAAGTGCATGGATGCTTCCTCTACTTTTCAGGAGGTTTTGTGTTGAATCTCTGGCAGCTCAAACTGTGGCAGTTTGAGGGGCCCCTCAGGGGCCTGGTTTCTCTTTGTTCTTAAGAGTTTCTCAGTGCTCTCATTAGTATTAACAAGTGTAGTATAGGTACATGAAAGGGAAGTGCACACTTCAAGAGACCCGCAGAGAGAGCAGAGCATGCAGGATCAGTTTGGAGCTATGACTTCCCCAGGTCTCTTGCCTTTTCTCCTGGAGTTGGACCAGCAGAGTCTCATGGACCAATAAATATCCCTTCCTGCAGTAGATTGATTTTTCTTTTGAGATGGACAAGTGACCTCATGTCTGGCAGTACGTGTGAGGTTTGAAGCCTCTCTTGTCCATACATGCACATGCAGTTAATTGATGTATGTGAGTGATTTACAGGTCTCTAGACAGTATCTCTTCGTAAGTTACGTGGGTGTTGAATGAGTGTTCTTGGTTCCTTGCATTTTGAAAAATGAAGTGCTGTACAAATACAATTTTTAAAACCATCTCTCTTCCTTTTGAAGACACATTTCAGGAAGAAGGAAGAAATGGGATGTATTGAACTTGCTTTCTACCTTAGAGGTATTTAATCTTTCAGGTGTTTCAAGTAATGTATTGTCTGTTTATTTTAAGGTGGGTGATTTTTGGAGGCTGGCTTGAAGTCTTTCCCTGTTACTGGAGAGCAGCTGATATTAAAGATGAGTGATATTTATTTGGATCTGTTTGGATGAGTGGGATTTATTTGGTTGCACTTTATACTGTCTATATACGGCTCTAAACTTCATATAGGGGAATATGATGCCCTGAGAGCAGACTCAAATCCATTCAGTCTAGTCCCACCTTAGTAACTCTGAGCATCCATGAAGAGCAGCTGTCAAAAGCACCTTTTTAGGTCTCTAACCATCCCTTTTATTACCACAGTCAGAAACAAGAAAAGCACCAGCAGCAGATTCATCACAGTGCTTTCTGCTCACCTGCTACTGATGGGAACATGTATTGCAATGTCCTGGGTTGCTTTTAATTTCTGTCCGCAGCCAGCACTGCAGGTTTTGGTGTTCTCAAATAGGTAATATTTTATGATACTAGTTTTTTGCTATTTTGTTTTTTAAGGGATTCATCCTTTTAAATAAAATATAAAACGGGTAAAAGCCAGCCCATCAGTGAAATGCATCTCGCAGCTGTAATCAGAATGGTTGTCTCTATTTTTAACTGGGCAGCTTCCCCATGTAAGAGGCCACAGCTTCCAGTGACCTTTCAGATATACCTAATATACTCTCAGGTTTTTTTGGGGCCCCATCTTATTTTGCATCCCCCAAACAACAGCAGGGGGTGCTTGTGGGGGATGAGGGGAAAGGGCTACACAAGACGGTCCGGCTTCTGTGGGCTCCTTGAGCAGCCTCTTCTGCCATCTTTTCTGGGATACGGGTTCCAGGAGTGGGTGGACCATTGGTCCCACCTGCCAAAGAATTTCTTGTATTTGTGCGTTGTTTCTTGCACTCCAGTGTTAACAACTATATACAGAAATAGTGTAATTAATCAGAAACATCAGAGTCCCATATTTGATCCCTTGTCTTAAAAGAGGAATTCCTTATTTAAAAAAAACAAAGACCGTACAGTTACCTCTGAGTCGTAAGTGCCGTGGCTGCTGCGGGGATGAGCCACGTACCCGCAGGAACATTTCTTCATGTTTTATCATTATTGGCAGTTCACGTTCTAGCCCACGTCTTCTCTCTGTGCTGTTTCTCACACACGTTGCTTCTCCCTCCCCTGGTTTTCTGCTTGCTTCTGTGCCAGCAAAAGGAAATGGGAAAGAGCTGGTGATGCTGGCTCACCGGTGAGTACTCAGCTGCCACCAGACAGCTAAAATGGGGTGCATGAGGCTACATATAAATGTCTGCAGTATCACTCGCTTCTAGCATATTTGATCATGAAAAAATTACTAGTTGATTGAAAGGAATAGGCACATCTGTATCTACAGTGCCTGTGGCTCAGTCTAAAGTGGATGTCTAAAACAAAGGAGATGTTCCTGGGTATGTCTGTTTCTCCTCGCTACAAATGAAACTGAGGGTGACTGACTCAGATGTGCGTCAGTAAAGTTATGGGTCTCAAGTCTCTCTGTGTAAGGAAAAGACTCTCTGAGACACAGAAGTAGTGAAGTTTAGTGTCTTTGTTTGCATCCTAGATAGAAGGAGAAAAGGCAGGACATTGTTTAACAACTTTAAAATGCAAGTAGACTTGTTATTGAAGTCACTCAGGGGCCTCATGAAACTTTATCAGCCCAGTCAAAAATGTCCCTTCAAGCTTGAACATTTTGGAAAATCATTCCCAAAGGACAAGTTGCAGTGTGAGGACAGTATGTATTTAAACACGCTTCTTGTAGTTCTGTCTTACCTGGGTGTAATGGAGACTTACAGGAACAGTGTGTCTAGATGCCTTCAAGAGAACCTCAGGAAACCTTCTGCATCAAGGGTCTCTTAGCTTAGCTTGCTGTATTGGAGCTGCTATGGGGTCCAGTTCAGGGTCATTTCTTCCTGGAAAACTGTCCCTTTCTGCTTGTTTAGGATAGGTAGAATTTGGGACAACTAGTCTCTCCCTGTGTGGTTTTAAGAAGGGTATCAGATCTTTTTGCTGCCTCAATTTGGATAATCTTCATCTGGTTGATCCCAGAAGGTGCTACAGAATTGTCATATTTCCATGTTTTGAAGATGTAATTCAAGCACAGAGGCTGTAAGAGCTCCCAGTCCCAGCAGAACTGGAGTTTCTGACAGAGGCAAGAGAGTGCCTGAATTTGCTGGCAGAGGGTAGCACCAGGTGTGCCATGGCAGTGTTCCCCAGCCTGCTTCTAGCACCCACCCCACCCTGGTGGCTCAGGGGAAGGAAAGATGTTGCCCTCCCTGAAATTCAGGAATTAAAGCCTGAACCTGTATGCACCCTGTAAGCACCTTCTCCATTTTGGGATCCTAAAGCCAAGCAGACTAAATCTTGCATTCTTTTGAAGTTCCTTCTGTTTATATTTACTATTATAATAAGTTCTGACAAGTGTAGAGGTTATTCTTTCAGGAGTGTATGGGTTTTGGGAGACCTCTGTCTGCTTTTCTGCAGAGTGACAGCCAGGTTTTTTTCTTAGCATGAGTGACATCGCTGTAAGCCACAGTAGTGTCGGGTGATGGAGGGGAAGGTGATAATGCTGCCTGATCCCAGGGAACCTTGATAAACATCAAGTACAAACATGTCTATTCTGTTCATGTACTCCTCTAAGTCAATGTTGAAGACTAGGCTTGTTGTAGTAAGTATTACAGTCTCGATGGTTCTTCACTGCTTAAAAAAATGAATAAGCACAAGAAAAGCTGATTTTGATGCAGGAAAAAAGCGTATTTGCTGCATTGTAAAGAATAATTTTGAAGGCCCAGGGAGACATGAGAAAATGGAAAGAGGATGTAAAGGGAAGGGAGTAGCAGAATGAAGGCATATTCTGTGCAAGTGGAAGTGTGTCTGTTTTTTAACTCCTTGAACCATAGGAAACATGGAACTAGGGTTCTTGATTAGGAATTGTGAATCTTACAAGCTGCAAAAACTCTCCAAACACAATGTTCAATACAGTGTCATGATTAGAAATAGCTACCTTTTAATTCTGAACTCTGTGTGTGTTAGGGAAGTGCAAAGGTGTAATCAGTGTAAGTGCATATATTATGTAGTATTCATGTATCGATCATATTATATAATTTCCATTCATAGACCAAATATTTTCAAGTTTTGAAGAAAATTCTGTTTGCATTAAATTCCTAGCAGCATAAATTATGTATAAATATGGGACCTTGTGCTTCTGAAAATACTGTCTTGTAATCTTTTTGTCTACTGGGAATAAAGTAAATTTTTGTGAACTTACCCATTTGGTATCTATTTTCCATCCCTGGGCTGGTGTATGGCACCTACAGTGAGACATCAGGGCAGTTGGCAAATCTCAGGTACTTTCTTTAGCGCTTGCTCCATAAAGGTATAAAGTTGGAAATGTCTGCAGAAAGGAGCAGATGATGCACCATGTGTGGGTTCTTCAGGGCTGCCATCAGAAATCAAAACCTGGCTTCTCATTTCCATCCTTCATGCCCTAGAAAGCTCCCTCACTAAGCAGCTTCATTGTCTTTTACAGTAAACTTTGGTTCTGTGAACACTGCTTACTGTGGAAGTGATTCTGTGCCTCCTAGATTCTGGAAATAATTAATTTCCTGGAGTTTATTTATTTGATCATATGAGGATGGGAAAAAGTAGTTTGTCTTGATGACTAGCAACAAAAATAAGCCATGCCACATGCTTCTCCAGGACCTAGTTGTCTGATTAAAAGTTTGTCATGCTGAAAGCAAAGCAAATAGGAACAATATTAACCTTGTGCTCTGGTCTAGGTACTGGCTTATAAGCAATTTATTTTTTTCCTTGTTTTTTCAGCTTGGATACCTGTGGAATTAGTGATCTTTCTAGACATGTTTTCAATATCCCTTCAAGAGAGAAAACAGCTTTCAGTTGGTCAGATCTGTCTTAAAACAATAACGTTATGCTAAAAAGTCTTGTTATTGGGTTTTAAATTGCTTTGCTGTTCAAGACTTTGAAGCTTTGCTGCAGGTGATGGTGATGATAACTTTACTTTTTAAATGTACACAAATTGTCCATCTATGTGAAGCGGACCTTTAAGACCAGGGGGACGGCAGCATTAAAAAAATACACAGAAAATCCCTGTGTGTCAGGTAGAGGAGCTGAGTGGAGTGGGAGAAAGTATTTCACAAGAAATGCTCCTGCTATTTGGAATATTTCTAAGTCTTGGTATGCTGCATTTTGTTAGTATTTAAAGTGTAGGAATTTGCTGATTTGGAAGATCAATGAAAGGAAAAGATAATCTGCAGTGAAGTGACAGGCTTGGAACCGTCTGCCAACACTTGTTTGCAGAAAGACAAACAACTTAAAATACAAAATTTTACCGAAATAAATAGTTAATGCCAGAAGGTTGGGAAATGTAGCTTTTTTTAATTGTAGGAGTATTTAAATGAAGTTTTGTGGTATTTGAGTGGTGATGTGTAGAGGACTTCTAAATCTTAATTTCTGTAGCAACCACGTTTTCACTTCACGCATGTGTTCAGATAGAACACATCTGAATTCTGGACCAGAAAGCACTTTAAAATGTACCTTGAGTCTCAGAGTGGACTCTATCTTCTGAAAACATCTGGCTCATGATGAGATCTGTTACTGTGAAGATTTTAGGGCTGGTGGATGAGAAACAGCCTTCAGATGCTGTAGGAATCTGCACAAAGAAGGATCTAAAGAGATAATCACAGCATTTGGGGTTGTCTGGAATCAAAGCTGAATTGGAATATGCTGTGTTGTTCTGTAATTTTCTTGCCGAGTGCTTACGAGGCACTTATCATCATGACATTTTGCTTAGATTTAAAAATAGAAATAGTGATCGCAATTTGTGGTTTGGGTTTTTTATTATTTCTGAGAGAAACAGGTTGCTTAGTTCACAGGAGGGGTTATATACAAGAGAGAAGGAGAAAAATAAACGGTATGCTGTCTAGGGCTATTCCCAAGTCTTTCCTTACTTTTTTTTTAAAAGAATTTTGGATTTTTCAGCCAAGCAAATAAATTTATGAATATCATCTGATATTCAGAGATTTTTATTTTTTTTTTTAAATTTAACCAAAGAAGATGTGGAATTCCCATAAGCCAAGCAGTTTCAGAGTGGCCAGGAATACATCTCCAGGGCGTACCAGCCCCCTTTTGGGGGGTGATGCTGGAAAACATCCTATGACACCAGAGCCTGAGCTCAGAGGACGGTGAAGCGGTCCCATGGACGTATGTCTGTCTGTCAGGGAGGCTGCCCGAGAAGGTTCTCCGGTGAATCCTTCCTGCAGGAACCCTCCCCGGTGTGACTTTACTGCTCCTCCAGCAGAGGAACAATGACCTCTCCTTCTTAGTTTCCAGGGCAGTAAAGTAGATTAGAAGGTGTTCTGTGTGTTTGGTACTGTCTGCATCTGATAATGTTTCCTAGAACCACAGTATTTCCTCTCTGTTATCTAGGAAAGCCAGGAGATCTGTCGAGGTAGTAAGGGGGGAGAGACCACTTCAGTAATGGTTCTGCTTCTTTGCCTCTAGGAGACTTTTTGAGGTCGCCTTTATCACCACCTTTTTGCCATGTCTAGATGTAATTTCATATTTTTAAATTGATTTTTAACTTGAACTTGTGATTTCAGAGTGCTATTCCAGTGAGTTTGTCATGTTGTGATAGAAGTCAGGAGAGAAGCTTTAAAAAAAATAATTCAGATAATTTTTTTCTCAGACTACAAATACAAAAAATCATATGATTGTCACCTGTTGTCTTCAGTGGGCAGAGTAGATGCTATCCTGGGTGCCCTGACTGCATTTCAATCCGTAACATGTAATAAGTTAGTTTAAAATTTAACCATTATTCCATTGTTTTTTCATGCTAGGACCAGTTAAAGGGAGACTTGCAATGTCACTGAAATCTATTTTTTTTATTATATAATTGAAATGAGCTTCATTCTGAACTGTTTTAAAATATTTTTTGTAGCAGAGTTTACACAGCATATAATTTTATCATTATACTGCATTATCTATATTCTAGCTACTCATCCAATTAAAAAAAGTAGGAAACAATCCCAAGTCATTTAAATGAGCAAATTGGCCATTCTGGGAGCCTGTTTAACAAGCTCTTTTGCATCAAAACCTGCATATATTAATCTGATGAAGAATTTCTTTGCTTCTGATAAAAATGACAGTCTGTTACACATCTATGCTGGAAACATACGTTGCTTCATCAAATTACTGTTGCAGTCGATCAACAAAATATTCTGGTCCTCTGTAGACAAAAGAGCTGATATGCACAAAAATATCTTCATAAGCCACAACTATCTCTTTGGAGTGCAACATAACTATTATTTGATTTGAAGGTTTATATTAAGTGTTAAACCACTTCACAAAATAGCTGGAAGATAAGAAAATAAATAATTTAAAATCTGTAGAAGATTAGCAAATGTATTGCATTAAAAATTCTAGGCAACATTTTATCAGTGTGTCCAGAACCACAGAAACAACTCATTGATTAACTGTGTTCTGGGAAACTAAGCACACTTCAAAATTTTGCATCTCAGTATTAAATGCACGTGCAATTTCAAAGTATGTTTTTAATTTAGAACTCTGCCTCTCTATTACTTGCATTTAAACCAAAAAACTAATTAGCGATTCTAGTTTATTTATAGATGTGTTAATTGGATTCAGTCACAAAAGATAATGATTTATCATCTATCATAAGTATGAAGCATGGGAAGGGCAAATAATCATTTAAACAATTACATCTATTTTTACCCCATTGGTTTTGTAACTTGATGTGCCTTTTATGAGTGCCCTGACTAAACAGTAGGTGGCTGAGAAATTAATTCTGTAAAATTCTGTCTTTTCTCATGAAGGTACTGGAAGCCAATATTTTACAGAAGCAAAGTGGATCTGACATAGATAAGTGTGTCCTGTTGCATGGAGGATCTTAAATTCCAAAGAGGCACTGTAAATAGTTATTATAAATACATTTATTAATCTAAACTTCTGAAAACTCAGACAGGAAAGATGAAGCCTGTAATGATAAAATAAAGCAAAGGTGAAAACGAATCAGTAAAATCAGTGAAACTAAATATGCCCATTAATGTATAAATACTGTTTTTGAAACAAGATCTGAATCTATGCTTTAAATTATAAGTAAACGCAGCCTTCATATAGGAAGGGGAGATGCTCTGTAATGAAGTGATCATTTAATAAATTTCATTAGTTATTAAATCGAATTTTGTGCTTTCCAAGTATTTCCTGTTGGTGTGTCCCACGTCCCTGTGCAGTGCCAGCGCAGAACGAGTGCGGGAGCAGGGGAGCGGAGCTGGAGAAGAGGTAAGATGAAGGAGGTGTTTGCTGTGTAAGGCTTGCAAATGTCAGTAATTTTGCTTCCAACATGTCTTTGCAATATGTCCTCCTGCATTTCTATGTGGTTATCTAGAAATCTCTTAAAGTCATTGTAGAAGCAGAAAGCTCAGGCTGCATTTAGTTCAGCTTGCTGTATGAATTGGAGTACTCACTTCCACAGCCACACACACCCCAAAACGTGTCTGGAGAATAAAACCTGCATCGTTCCTGCGCCCATTCTAGCACAGGATGATAATGAAGCTGTTCAGAACAGCTGAAAGGCAAGCATCAAAATACTCTTGAGGATGAATGATGCATTCCATTCCATATTGTGACTTGAAGTGGGAGATCGCTGCTTTGCCTTCATGCAGAAGTTTTCGGTTTGGGTTCTGGAGGTTTTTTTCTGGCGTGTCTTTGATTTATTTATTTTTTTTTACTTCAGTAATCCTGGATTGATTCCTGTCAATTTGTGACTTTTGCCTGTTATCATTTCAAGAATCTCTTAAAAAATGTAAGTTGCGGTAGCAACAAGTTGTAGTTGTCACTACCTCACTCGTTTCCTTACGCGCTTCAGAGCGCTGCGCTGAGAGGGACGGGTTTCGTAATAGCATACCATATAAATAGTCAGAAAAGGAAAGTATTTAGAATTACATAATTAAAATTGAATCTGAAAGTAATATTCCCTTTAAGTCATTGGCATAGCTTTTTGCAAGAAGTGGAGAGTGTTTCATCAGCTGACGACAACAGCCTATCCTAAGCCAGTTATTGCACTTTGGCTACCAGTGCCATATTAAATTTAAACTGTTACGTTCTTTAGAAATCCACACAATTTCATGTTACTGTGATGTACCTGCCATCTGATTTCATGCTGTGCTTGCTTTTGTCCACTGTGGTGAAGCAATCAGCAGCATCTCAGAAGAGAGGAGGAAAACTCCCGTGTCTGTGCGTAGAGCTCTCTCCCATCTCCTGATGCGGTAAAGGCTTTAGGGTAGCAGTGTTCTTCACTCTTTAATTGGCCAGCCAATTTGAGGGTTTTTTTTTATTCCTGTGGACTGTAGCGTCCTTATCAATAAAATGGAGATTGTTCTTCTTTTTAAAAATTTACATAAAACATGTTGAGGTCTGTTAACTGAAATAAGAGCTATTTGCCATAGCAATAGAAATGTAATAGCAATTGAACAGTTCCTTCCTTCCTTGCTTCCTTCCTTCCTGACAAATTTTTCAGTATGTTAAATCATCTACAGTTATCTTGTAGTATATGGTCTATTTGAGTCTTTGTCTTGCCTTTGAGCACATTGATAAATCTTGAAAAGAGTAATTTAAACTCTTTACAGCTGCTGAAATTTTTAATAAGATTAGTTGGTCTGATAATATACTTCTCTCTCCCATTAGAATATATATTTCAAGTAAATTTAATTGCCTCTTTAAGCTGTGTACATCTTGAGAAATTATCTTAAAATAATTTGGATTTGTTTTGCACTACCTTAAGTCAAAAGATTTTTTATTTTTTCTTAAGCCTTAAGCTTAGCATGTGGCAACACAAACTACAACCTTTGGTAGCTTTTTTCTGATGTAGGTTATTTGGAATGTCATGGGCTGATTCTGATGGCAGAAGACTGTGGTTAGAGCGGGATTCTTTTGTTTAAGTTAAAAACATGAAAAAGATGCTGAACACAAAAACTATTCTCAATGAAGAAATAATTGCAAAATAGAAAAGCAGTAAAAGATGATATTTTCCTGTGTGAGAGACAAAGACCTGCATCCGTGAGTGCACGGTGGCTGTGTGGCGTGGAGCAGACTTTCTCCACCGAGTTGGGAACCCTGTGGTTTGTGGTGCATGTTTTTTGAGGATTCCTTGTGCCAACTACCAAGGAATGAAAAAGCCTCTCAGATGAATACAGCCCATCAGACTAAATGCCTGTTAAGTTCATGCCACGTGAAGTTCATGGAGTCTCTGTCCTTGGAGATATTCAGCACCTGACTGGGCATTGTCCAGGGAAACCTGCTCTAGCTGCCCCTGTTTCAGCAGGGTAGGGTTGGACTAGGGACCTTGAGTGGTCCTTTTGAAGCTCAATGATGCCATAATTCTGCAGAATAAATTAAATTCAGCAGAAAAATGAAATCCATATCAGGGCATGTCTGTATCTGTTAGTTTTCATAGGTCTCTGTCCTCTTAAATATGGAACTCATCATGAAATTGTCAACATGATTTCCTAGATTTTTATTTTGATTGAGTTCTTACAGCATCAGGATAACATTATTTATTATATTATAGTTCTGTGAACAGGTTTGATAATTGTAATGCTTTGGTATCATGTATAATGAATGCTTTGTTTCTTGGGAGCTTCCCCTAGTGGCTCTCACAACCACGTTAAATAAGTATTTACATTGGAATTCGCATAATGCACAGTCATTTCATTCAGCCAGCTTCACACCCGGCCAGAGGTTCATGAACTGCTCCACTGTTGACTGAACGTCACAGTCAGTAGTGGCAAAGTAGCATCACCACCGTTGGCAGGGGTGTTGGCAGCAAGTGACACTGCTGGCGTGGGACGCGGCTGTCTCGTAGCTGGGCTGCTTGCCAGCCAGAAGCCCTTAATGGGCTCGTGCTCAGAGCGGCCAGTCTAATGGCCTTTCCTTAGGGCCTGCATTATGGTGAGTTCTATTGCTGTAATTCCAGACCTCCTCCTCACTGGCAGAACTTGGAACATAGTACAAGATAAGTTTTGGCTTCAAATGTTAATTTCGTTTTAAAATAAATGCTTTAATTATGCAAAACATTTTTGCTTTCATTATTATAGTCATAGTTTCTATTAGATGAACCAAGCATATTTTAGGGAGACCTTAACTGCCCTTAGGAGCTTTCATGTGGTTGAAGTTACAGCAAATGAAGCACTTACCACTTCTGGAACCACATGTATAGATAGATCTGTGTCTCTGCTTCCAGTGCAACATGTCAGGCAACGCAAGGAAAACTCGGTGTCTGAGAGCCCTCAGCTCTGCGGGTGGTTTGGGATGAGATTCTTCTCATCTACGTTTTCTTGTCATCTGGACTTCGTTCTAATCAGTGCTGTGACAAGGTACTTTCAGAGGGCATGTAGACTGAGAAAAAAATCTGTAGGAAGTTTAATGATAATCCTTTGTATGTTTTTTCCACCATTAACTATTGAGAGACTGTAGGGGACTAGTTCCTTCTTTTTTAGAAAATGAAATTATTTCAGAAGAACTTAATCACAATTTCTTCCCCAAACCATAGGGCTTTAAGAGAGTTACTCCTATTGTGTATTAGCATAGATAGCTCATGTACTTATGAGCTCCTTCACTTGCTTCCTTATCTCTCATCTTAAGAACTCTTGAAAAGACCATGAGAAGTAGGGAGCCTCCATCAGTGGACTCAACTCAGAGTTGAGTTATTGTGTTGATGTTCCCTACTTCTTTCTTCAAGCTGAACAAACCAGGTGATAGCAGAAACCTTCCAGTAGCTAAATTTATGCTTTACCAGAGCACACTCAGATAATCTAAACCAAGCAGCTGTTTGACTAGGGGAAATTCCACTGTGCTTGGTGAATCTTACCGTTTAAGCCTCTTGAAAAGGAGATACTGGTCCAACTTCAGAGTTTTCCTGAATCATGCAAACTCCACGCGGTTTCCTCTGGTCTCCAGAGCAGTGTTCTTCCTGCCAGCATCCCTCTCGGCGGTTTGCCTTGAAAGTCTCCTTGGTAGCTTTTCAAGTTCAGGTTTCTTCTTCAGCCCTGCCTTTCTGCTGGTCCATGGCAAGAGCTGCACGTGCCGAGGAGCCTTGAGGAGTTCAGCAGCCTCTCCCCCTGCCCCAGTGAAGGTGTCAGGGCACTGCAGCGGGGTGGCTTTCCTCCCCTTTATCACTTCAATCCTTTCTGGACTAAACATATATTAGGTAGGTATGCAGTAAACTCAAAACAAACTGAATAATTCTACCATCTGTTAAGAGTCATCAAAAAAGAAGTGGGATAAAATAAGAATTCATAATGGTTTTAAAAATATAGTGCAATTTTGAGAGAAAGCAGGTGAATGCTAATGTAACACAGTTTGTCTTGGAAAAATGAAGTTAATGATTGTTAATGATTTTCAAGCTTCTTAAATTGTTGAGATTTATCCAGGTACCATTAAAAGAGACATAGTCATCACAGGGCTAGGCAAGGCTCTGTAGGTGCCTGCCTTCCTCTAATAGATGAACAACTGCAACTTATGTAATTTGCAGCACATATTTATTGCTGCCCTCTTTTCTTTCATAAATTAGTGTTTTTAATTAATCTTCTTGTTCATGGTTGAATTCCTTCTCTTTCAGAAAGTTTCAAAGAGACGAAGGATATTTAGGAGCAATGTAGTAACCGAGGTGCTGGCCGGTCACCAAACTCTCCTACAGTCTTTTTTTTTTTTTTTACAGGACAATGAATTTTTACTTTTTTCTTGTGTGTATGTGGAAAGGCATATTGCAGTTCTTTGAATTGCTTCTCAACAAAACATAAAGTTTTGCAAACTTCTAGAAGGTTTCCTTTTCCTTAGCTAAAGTGTTCAGGTAAACAGTGTAGATCCAGAGAGAATGACAAAACTGTCTGTTTTTTAGGAGTGAAAGTTGTTCTTCAGAACACGGGAGTTTTCTGTGTGCTTTGCCTCTCAAGTGTGAGATTTTTCTGGAATTCAGCCATGGTTACACAGTAGGCAAGAACAGGATGAGAAGAATTCTTGATCTTAAGGCATTGCATTAATACAAATTAATGTGGAAATTGGTTCCTTTGTATTACAGCATAATTTCAAAATCAATAGCTTATGGAATGTACTCACTAAATCATGTCTGTCTAGTTGAATAGACTTAATTGTGCTTCACTGAGAAGGATGTAACACCCTTTGAGGATTTCTTTCTTATTGATAACATTTGGATTTAGAAATATATGTATGTGCAAAAAACCTTAAAGTAATATCCGAAACGCCTAACCTGAAATTAAGAAAATGATTGTGGAAAAAATTAATCATACAGTACATCAGATGGACTATTTATTTCGTTATGATAATGAAGTGCATCTTTTTAATGAATTAAAAAACATTTTGAGAAAAACAGGTGGTGCTAAAGTTGGGACTGAGTCAAGAGGCATCATACTTGCAAATGAGGCAAGTGGTGGTAAGTAACACAATGTGTGTTGGTGAAAATTTTTGACCCAATCTGCTCTGTGCTGTTCAGTTCATCCGTTGGTTCCTCAAACAACAGCACATGTCTCTTATAAAGCATAACTGGAGAATTGAGAGTTTGATTGGAAAACCTAGAATGATGCCCTCTCTCACAATTTCAAGGACAGGCTTTTTTAGTCCACCCAAATCGAAGGAATTTCTTTCTAGGACGTTGTGTGTCCTGGAGGGAGGTGGTTGCAGACATGATGGAGCTGGCTTTTAGTTCTGGCAATTTTGCAGTTGCTGGAAGGATGAACTCAAAGGTGATGGTCTGGGGGACAGTGGCAGGAGCCCAGCGTTTTAGCTGTCTGTAGTCCTCTGTTTTTATTGTACCTCTGCGTGCTTCCAGCTGCCACGTAGAGCAGATTTGGGCTTTTGAGCGGTTTTATAAAGAAAATGCCAGCCTATTACACAGTTGCATTGCAAAGTGCAGTAAGGAAAACAGTGTCAGTGTTAACAAGTGTTGCCTGTCAGCCTTGGCAGTCCTGTACTGTCAATTTTCTAGTAAACAGGCACTCAGTGTGAATGATATTTAGATTATTTTTGGATACTTAGCAAAGCTAGTGAGCAGTTAACCTTATGGTATTTTTCCTAAGTCTCTCCCAAGTGGTTGCTGTTGCCCGTGTCCAGCGATGTCATGTAGTGCACTGGAGTGAGTTTTACACCGTGATGCACACTGAGCCACTTATGCAGTTGCTGGATGGGACTTTAATGTGTATGTGAAGCTATACATTCATGGGATAGAAGTAACAGAGTAAGAGAGAAGTAACAGAGAACGAAAGGGAAGTATTGGAGATTTTATCTCCATCAGCATTTAAAATTTCCCATTTGGTGAAATGGGAGCTATGAAGATGACTTAGTTTCCTCCCATGCACTCCTAAAGTCTTTTACCTGTTCTTCTATTTCCTCTGTCCTTTCTGGCTGGTGCAGCCACCCTTTCTCTGGACCGAAGCATCAACCCTTCTTTGACAGGTAATTTCTTCTCTTCTTAGGAAATCAGACTTGCTTGGCTTTTGGGTTTTGACTGGAGTTTCTAGATTTCATTTTTCATTTTGTAAATGTTCTTTTTGATTCTAAACAGCTAAACAAAGTTACTGTAATAAACTGGAAGGGACAGCTGTGACTCTCTTCTTGCCCAATTCTTTTTGCCTTTCTGGTCTTGACTCTGGGTGACGGGAGGGCTGGCAGGACCCAGGGAAGGTGTCTGTGGGGTGATGGAGGGCAGAGCGAAGGACTGGCACAGTGACTTGAAAGACAAATGGACTTAGAAGGGAAAATGAAATTAGTGGAATTTGTTAGCTTCTGCCCACAGGAGAGGGAGATGGGTATGTGAGGCTGGTCAGTGGGCTTAGGGGAGATGCAGCAAGGCAGAACTGCGGCGTGTTTGTACTTGGGTAACATTGGCCATTTTGTGCAAGTTTTCTCTCAGACTTTGCAGTGCTGTTCTTGGAGTAGGTGTATCCTGCAGACCTCCTTGCACAGGCAGGGAATCTTAAGAAAATAGGGATTTAAAAAAAGATAGATGGGAAGGAAAGTGGAAAAGTTAAATAGGAAGTAGAAAAGTGTAACAGAAGTAATGATAGGGAAGAAATAGCACAACTGAAAATCAAAGGGATAATTAATGGAGGAAGAAGATGGCAGTAGTTGTATAAAATGTGGGAAAGAACTAGAAACATGCATCTGCCAACTCTGTCTGTCAGGCAATAATGTTGAAAACTGCTCAATTCTGTGCCAGTTATGTGATTGCTGCTCCTCACTGAAGATTTTCTGAAAAAAATTTGTCACTGGAAATGTTTTAGAAAGTGTTATGGAAGATTGCTATGTTTTGGAAAAATAATTTAAAAAGTACTGGCAAAGTTTCCTGATTTATCTCAGTTGACAAAGATTTGTCAGCTTTGAATGTGTGATCTAGGTGTACTTAATACCTGCAAAAATAATACAGTCATTCACAACAAGTTCTTTTTTAGACATTTATTTGGATTACAGTGTTCCCTTTCACTTGGGTGCTGGTACATGCTGATTTTCCATAGGGAGAGACTGCCCTTATGAGGTGAGAAAAATGGCCTTTTATATTAAGGAAAAGAAAAAAAAAAGGTAATTAAGCCTGTAAGCCTGTCTCTTTTAACAGATTTCTGTTTTTAACAATCTCAATAGCAAGAAGCTGCTGTTTAACCCTTTAATATATGAAGTTACCTGGATAAAGAGTAATGTTGCTTTTCCCAGAGAAATTGCAGTTAAGTGCAATGCATTTTCAAATTTCCAAATTGTGTTATCATGGGTCATGAATATCCTTACAGGTTCCGCAGCGTTCGTTAGTGAGCTGACGTAGATCTTTGTTAACAGGAAAACCTTTAAACTCTTGAGGGGAATTTAGTCTCTTAAAACAACCATGTAAGTCTAGTGCGATCCGGTGCCACTGTTGGCATCCACTTGTATTTTCTCATTGCCAGTTTATCTCATCATCATGTATTTTCTCATCATTGATACAGTTGATGCACTGCGTGACTTACAGTAGGGTGCTAAATTCTTCTGTGCAGAGTTGAGAGAAGTGAAAAATCAGTGGAACACTTGCACTTTTAGCTGGTATTATTGCTGAAAATACTTTGATGCCTTCAGAGAGAAGATGTTCAAGAAAAGCAGAACATAAGTGGTGTAATATTTATTTCCATGAGCATCACTTTTATTTTTGGAAGCACTGCAGGTCTCATAGGATTCTTTTTACAGGGGAAAAATACACAAGCTTGTTCCCCCATTGCTTCTCTGTCATTTTTTCTTCTCTCCCCATCTTGCTTTTAAAATTAGACTTCTAAGAAGTCTTTTATAACACAGCCTCTGTGGGCCGTGTTCATAAGATCTGCTCTTCTTCTTGCTCATTGAGCCTTAAGTCAGATGATTGCAGTTGGGACAGCAGTTGCAGGCAATTGAATTGATGACTTGGAAGAAAAGCTAGCAGGTGAATTCAGCAGGGTGTCCCTTTTACTATGCAGTTCCTTGATTACCAAGAAAACAATGCATCACATTTCTGCAGATTGCTGATGCAGGTAGTAACCTAGTCCCCATCAACTAGCCTTTCAACAAATGATAAATCTAGGTCTGCAAGTAGATGGAGTAAGGAAGTGGGTGATTGATGTTGTGCTCCTCAGGAGTTCACTTTACGAGCTAGGACGGTGATGCAGGAGGTGATGTTGGTAAGTTTGACTTATGGTTTATGGTATTGACTGTTCTGTCAGTAGTCTTCAGAAAATTATCAGCTGTATATTACTTGGAGAATAAAACTGAAAAGAAGCTGTTGTCTTCCAGACTGCTTTTTGACCCATCGTCCCATATAAATAATTGTGGAAAGAATTTATAATGTAGATGTTTGGTGTTTGCAAGCAGGAGATGTATGCTGTGAATTAAAAAATCTTAAGGTAGTTTTGTCAAAATAACATGTTCACACAGGGGAATTTTTTGTTTATTTTTAGTCAAGGGAGGAGTTACTTGTGTTTAATAAATAATAAAGGGTTTTGTTTGACACAAATAGTCTTATGTAAGTAGGCATAGCTATTCTAGTACAGTCAGAGATATTTTTGTTTTTTAAATTTCACCATTATTAGTAAATGTGACTTTACGTCTTTCTAGTACAGTTTGTGTAGTGTTATAACATAAAGCTCTAGGCATTTCTATTTATGCATTTTTGCTCTATGCATACTTTTGTAGCACCAATTTTGTTTACACACACACAATAAAATTAAGAAGCGATAGATGTATACAAGTAGCATCAGTGCTGTGATGAAGTGCTTTTAAAATTATGCACAAGTAGAAGTGTCTGGAGATATAAAATATTCAGAGGGTTGAATTAATGACTGGGAAAGATGGCTTGATGTTTTGAAAGTTTCTTTTTAAAGAATTAATCAATTATGGGTTAACATAAAGCTGTCTGATTAGCTGTCGGCAGCGATGCTGTCTCTGGGAGGGTAAGGGAAAGGTCCTGCCGGAGGCAGCTTTGAGCCAGTCGTGGGACCAAAGGACAGCAGGGCTGGGCCACAGGGATGCATCTTCTCGGGGTGGACAGCCAGTCGGAAGAGTATGGAGAGCATCTTCTGTTGCTCTGCAGCCCAGAGGGCTCTCCTGGGACTGGGGCACAAGCAGCCCTGATGTGACTGGTGCTGGGATTTCTCTGGGCTGGCTGTAAGAAGGTGTTTTCCCATTAGCCTCAAGCCAGCAAAGCACCTCCTTCGTGGGCGTCCTTGTCTGAGGTAAAACAGAACCAATCTTCTCTTCTGTATTTCACTTTTTAGCTAAGCCTCTTCTAACTCTCTGAAATGAACAGCCTGTTGTGTAGAAACTGTTTGCTCTGAGTGACAATACCCATGTTGATGCTGTGGAATGGTGCGCAGAGGGGTTCCTGCTTGTACTCATTGCTATAACCACCACGGCCAGCTCTGTGTGTCCCCTTGGAGGGTCAGAAGGGGAAAAACATAGAGGGGTTGCACCTGTGGGGAGGAGCAGACAGGAAAGGTGACCCCAAACTGACAACCAGGGTATTCCATCCTCACTATAAAAGCTTGAAGGATAAAGGGTCAGCCTCTTTCTTCAATGGCCTGCGTCTGAGGAGAACTCTCTCTTCATCTGCCTTTGATCCCTATTCATACGTTCCTGAATCCAGATCCATAATCCAGTTCCCATCCATCCCTGAGTCTAGTCTGGGGTTTTCTTAGTGCCTGCTGGTGACGTGATTGTCATCCTGGGATTTGTATAGTTTTGTATATATTATATACACATACTTCAATTTTTTCTTTTAATTATTTTATTAATAGATCATTGAAATAATTAATTTTTTTTCTAAACTCCTAAGTCTCTCTCTCCATCTTCTCCTTGAAGAGAGAGGTTGGGAGAGCATCTCTCATTCATCTCAGTGGCCAGTCCTGCCCGAACCACAACAGGGACTTCTGAAATGCACTGTGTGTGTAAAGACAGAGTTGTGTTTTGTGATTTAAAAATAATTTCTATGAGGCAGATTTTCTTGTGTTTTGGAGAAAGTAAAAATCACCAACTGTAAAAAATTATCTGCAATTTAAGATGTTCTGACATTCATTGCAAAATGCTTTTTAAGGACTCTCTGCAACTGCAAGTGAAGCCCTGTCTCCCCCCAGGTTCACTGTGTAGTACTTCCTTAGCCGACAGAAGCTTTACCTGTGTTTCTCTGGGAGTGTATACAGCTAGCTAATGGGCTGTAGAAATAAGGATTGTGCTGCTTGTCTAAGTGATCCATCTTGCTGATACCGCTGTGGGGCGTATCCGTTGTCAGCAGAGCTCAGCTCTGGAGGCCGGATGTTCATTTTGGTGAAATCTCAGATGCTGCTTATTTTTTTTTTTTAATTAAATTTTAAATTTTTTTCCCCTTTGTGTCAGAACTCAAGTCACACTTAAGGCTTCAGTCAAAAAAATCACAAGATCAGTGTTAATATGAGTGTCTCTCCCATGAACCTGAAAGTGGTTTCCTTTTATTTGGCTTATGTATTTAAGACCAGTCCCAGAGAATGATCTAAATATAAGACGCAGAGCTCTGCATTGTCAGCGTCACTTACGGTACCACTAAAGTTCTGATCTTACTCGGGTGTGTATGTAACATTAAAGTGGGAATTTTATGGATAAGGTTTTTAAAACTGAAATAGAGTTGTTTCTTTAGTTTTAATTCCCTCCACGGGAGCTGCCATTTCCTTGGTGCTGTTGAGCAGAGGGCCCAGCTTACAGCAGAGTGCTGACAATTTGTTTGTTGGAGAGGACTGGAAGTCAGAGTGCCCGGGGGACGGTGCCCACAGCCCAACGGGGGCCTCCTGAGCGTGGGACCCCTGTGCCCCCGGCAGCACCTTGGGCTGTCCCCGCGGTGGGGACCCAGGGGACACTCTCTGCTCTCTCCTGGCGCTGGAGACGGAGACACGAGTGGGAAGGAGAGAATACCCCGGCAGTATTAGCTGTTCTGCTGCGGGCACCAGCCCTGCCAGGCAGGGTAGAATTGTTCTGCCTTTTGCTGTGTTACCTTGGCTCTGCTCCTACACAGCGCTAATTATAATCCTGATATGATCTAATTAAAAAACGCTCTCTGTACTGCCTGATTGATTCTACATCCAGGAAGCAGTGCAAGCTGGGCAGGCTTAGCAGATCGGGAGGATCCCTGCCACAAACTCGAACATCTACTTCATGAATACCAGGGGGGTGGAGGGAAAGTCTACGAATAAATGGGGTTGGTAACAATGGGTATTGTCAGGAAAACCTCAGTATTAAAAACTGTGCTTCCCAGATAATCTGTCTGAAAAAATAGGTGTTGTGCGTATGGCAATCTGTACAGCAATAGGTGGGTAGTTTGGGGAGAAGATGATGGTTTGTGCAGCCATTTTTGTGTTTGACACTGTTCCCAGTAAGGAGTCGCTCCGTTTGTATGACAATTTCTAATTCTGACTCTGCCACTAAAACCCAGTGTGATTTTAATGGTTTTTAATCTACGTTTGAATATTGCATGCTTATCTGTTTTCACCAGAGATTTGCTATTGATTGAATTCTTAAATGGTGTCCCTGCTGGCAGAATTGCTTCCTAGCAGCCAGCATCTGTCTGCTGGATGGGGGGCTCTGGGTTCATAGCCTTGCTTTCGCTGACACAAATAGGATGGTTTAGCACATCTTTCTTTTTTTGTCTCTCCCTCTTTATTTGTAGTTCTCCACCTACGTAAATCCTTCTGTCTTTTCTCTTTCTTCTTTTCCTCTGAAGTTCTCAGGTAGTGAAGCTAACAGAGGAGGGTGTGTGGGATGAGGAGTAGAAAAAGGGGGGAGAAAGTGAAAGGGAGAGTGAGGGAGACAAAAGGGAGAATGTGAGAGGTGAGGAGGAGGTGGTAATGAAGGTGGAAAATAGAACAAAGGAGGAGGGGGAGCGGGTGAGTGGAAGGGGAGGTGAGATAAGGAGGGCATGAGAAGGGAGAGGCTCTGCTCCTAGACTTTCAACTGGAGATATGGCAGTAATTTTTTTCCCCCACTCATGGGAGGAGTAATTAGAGCAAATGTTGGTCCTGAACCTCTTCTGCCAGGCAGAATTAATTTTCCAGAGCCACGAACGCATCAACTTTATTTTACTCTTACCTGTACATGTATGAATAACTATTAAATGTGTGAAGCGAGACTGCCCACCGGTCAGCGTGGGGGAGCATCGCCAGGCACTTCCACTAATTCTCTTGAGGTGTGGGCAATTTTTTGGCTATAGAGATCCAGTTTTGGCAAAATGAATCTAAAATATTCTTTGTGTTGTAGTTACCTTACTATACATCTGCTCTTACTAGGTGGGATTTGACTTCTGAAGACTTTCTAAATCATTGTCTGCTGAAAGCAAGCTTTGTGGCAGACACAGAACAGCCAGGGATGTGACTTCCCTGCTCCTCCACAGTCTCATGTAGTCCACCTTTCCCTTCTTTTTGTGAGTGTCTCCCACCCAGTCCCTTTCTCTGGTATGGAGAAGCTGAAGAAAATCAGTGTTTCTGCCACAGATGGACTAGAGGTGATGGGTGGCTGTTCACAGACAGCCCTTTCTGTGTTGAAAATGACACCATTTTGCTCCTTTGGTCAGGGAAGCTTAGTCCTGGTGACTGGTTGTGCAGAAGGATGGAGGTGGCAGGTGATGGCAGGGGAATGGCTCTGCCCATATCTGCTGAGCCAACTTCCCCGTGTTTTCTATTTCTTTTTTCTGTGTTGTGCAGCAATTGGGACATACAGCTCATGATTTACTGCTGCTCTTCTTCTGTCCATTAATACAGACTATTGATTTCATCCAGTTAGGATTTCTTTGAATACATGCACCAAACAGTTGTTCACCACAACGCTCCCGAAGCAACTTTATGGTGCTGAGCAATTGCAAATTAAAATGGAAAGTGTGCTTTGGTGCTTTGCTTTTCTGTAGTTGCAGTGATGTCTGGGGAGATGCTGCAATGGAGAAATTCTGTGCTGAGGTAATTCTAGAAATCATGTTCACATTAGAAATCCCCAAACTGTATTTTATTTAAAAATGTTTTAATGAGCTGCCATATTTAGTGCATTAATCTGTCAAAGAGAAGTGCATGGGAGTACATTTCAAGTCCTAGGGTGGAATTGAGGGACTGTGTTAGAGGTGATGTGCTGTTTTCATGGTAGAAGGCACGGGTTCGATAGGATTGTTTCCTCATACCTTGCCCAATAGTAACTCATTGTGGGAAGCAATTGCTGTAATAAGAATGAAAGAAAATTTTAAATAAGTGTTCGATTGTGATATCCTTTAGCAATCATAGGAATGTCTTTATTTTATACTTCTTTGGAAGATACTGCTGCAAAAGAGACTTTTGGACAACCTCTAGTATTTTCCCTTCATGAACAGAAGAACAGAACTAGAAAGCTAAGATTTCCTGGTGAGTTGTGCTTGGCTGAAGATTATGTTTTCCTTTGTGAGGAATGTCTGTGGGGATGTTTCTGTTGTTACTGTCACTTGGATTGCTCGAGCATCTCAGAGCTGTAGGCCTGGGGTGGCTCCCCATTGGAGCCATACACCGAGAGAAGGGCAGAAAGAGATGGTCTGAAAGATACAACGGTCTGAACAGACAGACAGCAGCGCACAAGGAAAGAGTGTGCATTTCCTGAGGAGTGTAATAGATGCTGATCTCAAACTTTACACACAGTCATTGTCAGATAACTTGCAGGTGTTGTGGCACAATAGAATTTGAAGAACAGACACTTGCCATGGTCTTTTTCTGGACTGTAGTAAATTGTAAGTTGTTGACTGCAGGTTCTCTCAGGGTATGGACTTTGTGAGGGTGATGGCATCTTCTTGGTTTCTGATCTTATGTTCCATGATAGTAATGTGTAGCACTGCAGTCCCCCGGTGTATTCAGAATACAATTTCAGTTGCTTTAAAAATGCTACACACTAGACACTACACAGTAGTGGAATAGGTAGAAAAGTCCTCTGTGAATATTTACAGAATCACAGAATCACCTAGGTTGGAAGGGACTTTTTAAGATCATCTAGTCCAACCAATGAAAAAAAACCCACCACCACCACCAAAAAAACCCCAACAAAAACCCCCACACAAACCCCACACCCCACCCAAAACACCACCAACCCATCACTAATCCATACCCCCGAGCACCATGTCAACGCGTCTCTTGAACACCTCCAGGGATGGTGCCTCAACCACCTCCCTGGGCAGCCCATTCCAATGCCTGACAACAACCCTTTCAGTAAAGAAATATTTCCTAATATCTAACCTGAACCTCCCCTGGTGCAACTTGAAGCCATTACCCCTTGTCCTGTCATCTGTGACCTGGGAGAAGAGACTGACCCACCCTGGCTACACCCTCCTTTCAGGGAGTTGGAGAGGGCAAGAAGGTCTCCCCTCAGTCTCCTTTTCTCCAGGCTGAACAACCCCAGCTCCCTCAGCTTCTCCTCATAAGGCTTATGCTCCAGATCCCTCTCCAGCTTCGTTGCCCTTCTCTGGACCCGCTCCAGCACCTCAATGTCTTTCTTGTGGTAGGGGGCCCAAAACTGGACACAGCACTCAAGGTGGGGTCTCACCAGTGCCCAGTACAGGGAGACGATCACCTCTCAGGTCATACTCACCACGCTGTCCTGATCTAGGCCAGGATGCTGGTGGCCTTTTTTGACACCTGGGCACACTGCTGGCTCATGTTCAGCCGACAATCGATCAACACCCCCAAAGTGTTTACAATAAAGAGGAGCAAGAAAAAGTATCAAAGATGTCTTCTGAAGTTACAATTTTAGGCAATAATATTAAGGAGAGCTTAATTAAGAAAGAATAGGGTAAAAAGCACTGTTAAAGAATGAGTGGAATCTAAATGTTGCTCTTTTAAACTTAGGTTGATTTTAAGTTCCTTATTAAAATAAGTTAGGAAATGGTCGTTTGGGAGAGGCAGATGATTTGCCTGATCCTGTAGGTTTGTATGATTCTGTGCAGTATGAAGATGAGAAATAAGACTGAGGAAAACAGCAAGACCCCCCAGAAGAAAGAATGTATGCATACATAAAAATCATGCAGTCAGGAGCAATAGAAATAAGGTTTAGGGTGTTCAGATTTCTTAGTTCAGCTTTTACTAAGATATTGCTTCATCAAAATTTTAGGCACCTATTCTTGGAATTCCACTGATACCCGTATATGTTATATATCCACCTAAATTCCTCGTGTGATGAACGGAGAAGAGAATTTCAGAACATGATCCAGTTTGTATGAGACCTTTCTCTTTTAATTCACTCTGAAGGAAGATAGGCATTTCTAGATTTGTATATCCTTTTGTAGTAGAAGAAATGAAATCCCATCATACTTAGTTGAAAAAAATCTGAGACAAATCTATGCATTACCAAGTAGACAAATCTATGCATTACCAAGTAGAAAGAATCAACTCATAGAATTGCCTAGATTGGAAGGGACCTTTCAGATCATCTAGTCTAACACATTATCTACAAAATCAAAAGAAAATTAATGACTTCATAGAAATGACAGGTAGAGTTGCATTTAATTAATTAATGCAGCATATAAAAAGAAAGGATAGTAAGCAGGAAGCTGTGTGGAGATGATGTGCACATCTTATTTTGATTTTGAATTTAGATTCTGCAAGTTTGGTTATGCAAGTTTGTGTTTCTGCAAGTGTGGTTATGAACTCTGTGTAGCATGGCCTGTGATTATCTAAAATAATAATGTAGTTGGTGTTAATAGTGATATGTAGCTGGAAGCAAAACTGAAAACTTTTCAAAGACTGTTACCAATGGAGTTTTGTTAAAGAGGGAAGAGGCTACGTGGCTTTTTTTTCTGTGGGACATGAACACTGCATGTAATACTGTAGACAAGAAAAGCAATTTCTATACCAATGCCTTTTTTTTTTTTTACTCCTTATATTTCTACATTTGGCACCTTACCCATTGCATAATTCTGTCCCACTCTTTTGCAGGAGATACTTTTTTTTTGAGATTCCATAAAGTTGCTCATGTGCAGCTTCTTGCATCCTCCTTGAAGACTTTCCTACAGATGTTTCTAATTGAATCAGCTCTTTTTGCTTTGAAGTTAGTAATAAGTTTTCGCTGCAAACTAAATTTTTGGGAATAAAACCTCCCTCATCATCTCTCTTGTGTCTTTTGCCCTCTTCCTCCATCCAGTGCAACAGTCAGTCTTGTAGATATTTCTTGTTCTTCTTGTACCTACAAGACACAACTTGTATTATGTGTGAGTTGGCAGCAAGTCTGCTATTCTTACATCCTCCCCTTGACTGTGAACAGACCTTCACCTCCAGTATTTAGTATGCCTAGCTCTGTTGTTAAGACCAAATAAGGTATCTGTTGGCCAGGTTGTGGATTCCTCGGTCTGACTGTGCCTGAGAAATAAAGAGTGGTGGTAAACCCATTCATCTCAAATGGCATTCTTCTCTTGGCTCTAGATCCTGTGTGAATATGAGGAAACTACTGTAATTTTAAATCCTCAGCAAATGCTACCATAGTGAAAGTGCATAGCACAAAAGATCTCGAGGAACAAAATCTTTGCGGTTTGTAGTTCAGGAGTTAGTGAGATCCCTTACTTCCCTCTCCTCTGAATCAGGGACTTCATTAATTTTTACACCTTGACATATTGTTACTTTTCTAGTATCCCAAGAAGAGAATTTGTTCATCTGCAAAGTATTTCTGTTATTGAGGATGTCCGTGCCTGTAAGAGCTCAAAAGAGGGAACAGTAAAGCATTTACACCAAGAGGGCAGCAGGTCATTTTTTAGTCCATACAAGTATAGCCATATCTGATTGGGATGGTTTTACTCATTTATATGATTAAGAGCTTGAAATGTGTTGAAACTTGTCTTGAAAATCTGTCGCTATACTTCTGTACATACATTGCATGAAATTTTCACACAATATCCTAAATGACAGTGTAAGTGTGTGGAATTTATAAAGTTGAAAGAGGCAGAAATCTTTTCATATCATTAACTTAACATATTAAGCACATTAGACTGAAGAATTATTTCAACATGGATACAGGACATTTACTATTTAAAGTTACATTTACTATTAAAAGTTACTATCAAAAAGTTTATTCCTTTCAGTTTGAAGGATGGCATGATATAGGATTGTTATTAAAGAATAATCAGAAAGACCATATTTAGATTGAGTGGGGTTTTGTGGCTTATAAACGTGAATTCAAGTTATTTCAGCAAAATTCAGTACAAATTTAATAACAGAGATTGTGATTAGGTTACTGTTGCACAAATGTTATTACTGTGCTGCTGCTTTTCTGAAGAGTAGAAAAGATTTTTTAAAAAGTGCTGACACAATTTAAGTGTCTAAACATCCTGCTATGCTCAGTCCTTTCAAAAGAGGAGATCTCTCCCTGAAGGCAATTCCATAATATTGTCCATCAGGGCTGGAACTGGAGACTTTTCTCTCTTGCTGTACTCACCGTTCCAGAGTTCCTCAGGGTCCTGCCCTTGGCAGCTGTAGTTTTTCCACAGCAGATTAGGTGCATGGAGGTCATGATAAACTGTCATCACCTTGAGATACTCAGTAGGAAGAGCAGATGCTCATGAGGAGTGCCTCTTCCCCCTATTTGCTGAGGGGAAGCATGCACTGATGCTCTATCGTCCTAGGTGTGTTGGGAGGCATGTGATATGTTTTGTATGTTGAGGGTTTTTTTTTTTTTTAACACGTTCTTGCTCACTTGTTTTTTCATTGGTCCTCAATTACTCTGTTTTTCAATCCTCTTTGTTGTTTTTGTAGCTGTTTCCAAGGCCGGGCTGGATGGGGCTTTGAGCAACCTGCTCTAGCGGAAGGTGTCCCTGCCCAGGGCAGGGGGGTTGGAACTGGATGATCTTTAAGGTCCCTTCCAAACCAAACCTTTCTGTGATTCTATGATAAATCATGAGGTTGCACTCCTGCAGTGACTGATGATTGACAACTGTCACTCTTACATGCAGTCTGGGACCTCTGGTGTCACCCCATGTCTGTGCTCTCCCACACCACATGAGCAGTTCAATCCACAGCTACTTATTACTCCCAGAAACTGAAGCTGAACTAAACAACCGTAAACAATAGTTACCTTGACTGCTAGACAATTGCTTTCAGAGCTAAAACTAAGTCAGCTCAGACAGGGCTGAGACAAAATCCAAGTCCAAATTAATAAATTAAATATTTAAATGTTATCAGTTCTGCAGAGTGTTCTTTTTAGCTAAATATATAGCTTCTGTTTTTAGCTATTTTAAGGACACTGAAGCAATTGGAATCTTGGCTGCTTTCATTCCACATGAATTTTACCTGGAAAGCCCTAATACATGCTTACTGGACTTTCCTTTGTACACGGGCGATGTAGAATGAGCTGTTCTATACCTGTCCCGGTTTTATGTGGAGTTGTGGCATCCCCTGCATCTGTTCAAGGTGGTTCTTGGGACTTCTTATTTGGGAACATCCCGGGTGTGTGTGTGTGTGTGTGTAAGGTGCAGAGATAAACAGGTATTGTTTTGTTTGTGTATACAGTCGCCAATCTCAAAAAAATTGTTTCAAATGGCTGTGTCTCTGATGGGTCTAATACATCATAGACTTTGCTGCACTGTCAGATCTAGCAACAGAAAATTTCCTACTTATTAATTCTCTTGACTGAATCACTTCAGCTAATGAATAAGGAAGGAAGTAAACTAAATAGAGCAACGTTGGCTTGCCGTAGTGGAAGCCTGATAATGCATTTAAGATTTTCCAAATTGAGAAGAAGAAAATTAAACAGCAGAGCAGTATATTTGCAAGATTCTGAAAGTGCTAAAAATGAATACGTGACAGAAGTTGTCTGACACTGTACTTGAAATTTTTTGCTTTTTTCCTAGAGTGGCATTAGTATTGTCATCTCCTATTCCCTTCTTGTTTTCAGCACCTGCAAAGATTTAAGCAGGAAATCTTATCTTTTGTCTTTCAACTCTTGTCACTCTAAATGTCTCTTGTTGTGTGAATCCATCTTTGCTCTCCTTATAAATAAAATGCAAATTATATCCTTGCCAGAGCTAAACACTTAGATAAGTGAAATCAGAATAAATACTTGAAGGTTAGAACTGAGATTCACTTTCTATTTGAGAAAATCACAGAATGTTATGTTACTTTTTGGCTCTAAAAATGTACATAAAAGTGTCAGAATTTCAGCTCAAAGAAATAGCCTTTTTCTGAATTGGAATTTTTAGATGCTTTTTGTAGTCTTTGCTTTGAGTCACAGAAGATTATGAGAATAATTGAAGAGCAGGTGCTCAAGTATTTTTTTTGGTTTTTTTTATAATAACATGTTGGAGTTTGTAGGAGTTGAATATTTATAATGTAAGATGAAGGGTCAGAAGCAGTGGTGGGCGGCGGGGGAGGCAGGGAGAGGCGTGCGGGGAGGTTCCCGCGGGCGCGGGTCGCGAGAGCAGGCTGAGAAGAGGACGGTGCCGAGGAGCCCGAGAGATGATCATAGCGTCAGCAGCGAGGACACCACCAGCAATAAACAACCGTGTTCCACCTCAGTCAAGAACTCAAAAGCTTTTTCATGAACTTAATTAAGAAACTTTTCTGACAGTGGGGACATACTAATTGTCTTTGGCATCCTTGAAGACAGAAATCAAAGGAGCTCTGCTGAAATTCAGGATTTGCAAGCAATCAACTTTCCTACTTGTCAACATCTGAAAGCTAAAAATAAGAAGAGTGAAGAAGGGAATTCAGACCTGTTTCTAAGGAATTTCTCTTGACTGAAGACTTTGGGGTTTAGCTAAGGGACATTAGTAGAAGAAAATAAAGCTACAACAGTCAGAAGCGTTTTACTGCAATTAATGTTTTGGGGTTTTTTAAAGTAGAGATAAGACTTAGTTCTTAAAATTCTACTATGATTCACTTTACCTAGGATTTTTGATAGGAGGGGAGGGGAATAATTATGTTAGAACAGTGAGAGCCTTCTCTCTTAGGAGGGGAGAGGAGATATATTTTTTTTTTTCATGACAAGTTTTCAGTAGGAAAAAATGACCAAGGGAAAAGCGTACACCTGAATGGCCAAGAGAATTAATTTTTTTTAATTGCACTTAAGAAATAGATTGCCATATTTTCATCCAAATACTCATGTAGGACTCTTCATCTGTAAATCCTGTGTGTCATAAAAGGGCAAGTTAATTTTTGTACTTTTAAAAATTTCAAACGTGATTACTAAGAGCTGCAGGAAAGATTTTTAAGTAATTCTTTGTAGACCACAAAGAAGAAAATAGGACAATATTATTAGTATTTTTCAGAGGTGAATAGACTAACTTAATACTTTAAAACTTTCATTCGCTTTTCATTCAATTCATTTTTCATTCATTCAATTTTAATATGGAATCTCTTCCAGAGAAGGTGATGTTTTCACTTGATTACACATCTCAGTAACATGGGAACGATGCAGCTCCCATTGCCTTTACTAATTTGTCTTTATTCCTTATAAATAGATACAAAGTGTTTAGAATGATAAGCTATAAAGTACAGAGAATTCTTAAGGGATACCAAAGAAATGAGGGGAAAGTCCAGACCTGCAGGCAGTAAGAGGTTGTTCTGGTAATGTATTTTGGGCGGAAGATACCTGGAGGAAGATTCTGGCCCATTTTCAGAGGGACATACTAGCGCTGCTAATATGTCCAAAAAGTGAGAGCATTACCTAAATATTTCTATTTGTACATGGAAAAAAAATGGAGAAATATATTGGCACCCTATGAGAACAAAAAGTAATTTCCTACTTTGATAGCAACCAAAGAAGACTTGAGACAACACCTGCTTTGGACAGATCTTTAAAAGTAAGTAGACCTTGGTTATTTGTGCAGAAACAACTAAAGACTTGTCTGCAGAAGTCTCTGATTGACCAATGCTCTATTTTTCTTTGTTAAATTTGGGAAATTAGGAAGATTCTGTGACTACGAGTCTCCTGATGCAGAGCCAGTATTCAAAGAGCCCACTTGGAGGACCAAAGAGACTGTTGGGCCATTAAGCCTGACATTTATCCTTGGCATTTGTCATACGGCGTTTGGAAAACAGGTAAAGGAAGGACATAATTCTTAGGGCATTATGTTTTTAAAGCTTGCTGAAAGGTTGGAGAAGGTTCAGTTAAAAGCTACAATAAGGTTTCAGATGCTGGAGAAACTACTTTGCAGTGAAGGATTCAGAGATCTCAGTCTGTTTAGTTTGACACACAGGAGATCAAGAGGTGACTTGATTATAAACTGTAAACACTTTCATACACACAGTATCCACCACTAAAAGCTTTTTAATACTGTGGTGAAAGGCAGAGCAAGCACTGAGGGATGGGAGCTGAAGTGACTGTCCTTGGAAGCAGGGCATGCATTTTTAATAGTGGGTGATTCACGTAGGAGGTGCTGATGTTCTCTCAGTATTCTCCAAACAAGACTTGCTTTTTATCTTAAAGTTAATTCATTACACAGCCTCGGATCCCATCAACACAACGTTACACACTTCCTGAACTCCAGGACTTAAATAATTTGGTTTCTTTTTTTTTTTTCCCTTTCTTTCTTTTTCTTTCTTTTTCCCCAAGCGGGGACAGAAGGGACCATTTTCAAATCAGTTTACTAGAGAGAGAACTGAAGTTTTTGATGTCAAGATGTCACAAGGATGTTAATGGCCTCATATTGTACATCTTCCTAAGTCAGAAGCAGATTTCCTACAGGAACTAATTGACATGCTTTATGGTGTAGTAAAGACAACTTACCTGGACTTGCTGCTTTAATACGTTTCATTGTACATGCAGATAATATTTCCAGTATAACAGATGCAACCAGTCCACTGTTTCTTGCTCATCCCTTGTACACACCACCAATCATATCTCCCTTGTGATCAAGCAGGCACTGATATAAGGTATATAAAACCACGCTTCTGCTCACCTTCAGGCTGAAATGGTCATTTTTCTGAACAGTCTAATGGTTTGGCTGAAAAATCTATATGAAACACCAAATTATCCCCCAGCTGACCTGACTTAACAAAATTACATAAAATAGGATACCTAGTGGGTTTCGATTCAAACTTTCTGTCTAGGGTTGCTACCATTTGAATTCCTAACATTCTGCTTCCTTCCAATATTCCTCACATATGTTTTGGTCTTCTAATGATCTGTGACATAAATAAGTTGCAGTAGCAATGGCAGTGAGAACAGCAGATTATCTAGTACCAAAAAATATCTTCTACATCTCAGTCCTCATCACAGAAGACAAAAGAATCCTGGCTGTCCTTCGGTGTGGCATATCCAAAGTCAAGTCCTCCTAAAGTGTTGGAGACAGCATCTCTCACTGGTGCAATCCTAGCAGGATGTTTTCTCTCTCCTGTTTTTTGAATATACACATAATAATGGGCATACCAGGATATTATTTTGATAATCTTGGCAATTTATTGAGGGGGAAGAAAAGGTGAGAATTGCTGCTCCTCAGAGATACGTACTTCTTGTCTGTTTTCAGATAGGAAAAGTACCTTTCATCAAGTGAGCCAGATCTATTGTGTGCCATCATTCAATGTGACAATTTTGTCTGGCAAGTTCTCCCTAACTTCCTACTTTTTGGGGAGCTGGCAGATATGAGGCCACATCAGTGACATGGTTGGATGATGTCAGTGTCCTGGGCCCAGCTCACCTCTTTGCTGTTTTGGCTTTAGACCAAGGTATGATGCAGTGCACAGATGGCCTGGTGGGTGATTTTTCTTTGAAACACAGAAAAAGTCTCAGTATTTGTACTGTTGCATGGCTCCAGGAATTTTTTGAAGCCTCCAGATTTTCACTTCAGAAATGTACTGGTGGCTGTTCAGATTATAGCTGGCGGTAAGAAATTTTTAGATGTTCCACTTGGGTGGAGAGAGCTGGTAAGAAATCGTCATTTTCTGTTTTGATGAATCTCTCTCTAGGTACCCATACAGCTTCACTCTTCATCGTTCTGTTCAGCTTTTAGAGGATATTGTACCGTGTGCTGGGTAAAAATGTCACTGGAGCACTCTTGACGCACAGTTTTGGATTTTATGTCATGTACCCCAAGGACCGAGAGGGAGCGCCTCGTTGAAAGCATAGCGTGGAACAGGACTACAAAGTGGTGGTCCTGTCCTACGACTGTTCCGTGTGGTTGTGAGAATCTGTGAATTTGGCAGAAGGACAAGTCAGTGATCATCAAACCTACAGGAGCTCTGCTTGGATTCGCAGAAGCTGCTGGCTCAAGCAATAAGAATTCCTGATGTAAAAGAGTGATCTTCTTCCTTTACATCCAGTTCCATCTGGAAATCCATTTTTAGGTTAAGAAAATACCGAGTTGTGACAGGAACTAAATCCTTACAGCTTTTGGCTCTCTGGAGGGCTAGCCAAGGGGAATGAAATACCTTTTTCTGCGAGACAATAGGTAGGAGACCAATGCGGTGGTTAGATGCAAGTATTCCGGGATTAATACTGGCTTGGCCATTTGAAAAGATATCAGTGCTTTTTCTATGGACACAGCTGCACTGCAGTCTCAGATTTGTACCCGGAGCCTTCTGTGGCACTGGAGCTAATTTTCCAGAGGGCTGGCCTTTCTGCAGGTGGTGTCTCACCAGCCTGTTGGCTCCTGTGGCAGTTAGAAATGGTCAGGGAGCCCAGAGCCCTGGGAGGGCATGTTGTTCAATGGGCTGTTTTGAGATCCGCTGTAGAAAAATACTAACCCAGGAAAACTTTTGGAGAAATGTCTCTCTGCCAAATTTATGGGTATTTCAGAATAGCAGGCAGAATCATAAAACAGGTTAGTAGACTTTATGCAGTTTCCCAAAGGACACTCATTCCTGTTATTTAAGATATTGGTTTAAAATGAGCCCAAGGGCTTTTCTGTCAGGACTTAAATGGAAACGGGTTGGCAGAAGCTTTCCTCCTCTTAAAATCATACCTATGACTAGTAAGGCTCCTCAGGAGAGACCCCCAGCGGGTCTGCTAGATGTGATTAATGAGCACGTGGTCACTGAGGCGTCCCTCTTGGTGTCCTTCTGCTGGGCTGTCCCTATGACAATTTTCCAAAATGCATTATATTTAGGAATAAAATCCATATTTTGAAATATTAGCAGTAATGAACTGTGTTGACTAAATTTCTTTATGGGATTTTTTTTTTTTTTTGAAGAGTTTGGGCATAAATACTGTGCTTAGGAATTAATCAAACTGTTGATAGAAGACTGGAAGGAAAGGAGAAGAAAACCTGAAATTGAATGTCATGGTTTTCTATAGGCCTTTCTGTGGAGGTTAAGATCAAAGGGAAAATAGTTTATACTAATTTTAGACTTATACTTTCTACTCAAAAGCCTCATCTGAGAAGAGATGTTAGCAGAAAAATTATTTGTTAACAGTGATTTGATTCTTAGCTTGTAGAGTCTCAGTGAGCATCAGGAAGCAAGGATGCTCGTCGCAGAAGTGGCTCAATTTTTCTACTGAGAATAATTTCAAGTTTGAGACAATTTTCTTAAAACAGTTATGAACTGTGATAATTTTGGGAAAAAAATAGGTAATAAAAATATAGAGAACATGCTGTGGGTTTTCTTTCACAAATAGTATTCTTGAGAACATTTAACTTCAATAGACAGTACATTAAAAGAAGGAATTAAAATAAATCACAAATATAAAAAGCCTTGAAATTTTTAATTTTACTATGTGCCATGCTTAAAGCATAAAATAAAACCAGCTAATGTTCTTCTTTTCTAATTTTCTAATTCACTAAAATGCCATATGCTTTTCATTTGTGTTTACTTTGGCATCCAGAAGAATTAAGAGAATCAAATAATGCTGGAGACAAGCTTAATCATTATCTTATGTTTGAGCCCTTTGATGGTATATTTAAAATAGATGTGTGAACCCTCTTTGTTCCTTGTAATATGGATATTATAAAGGAAGGTGAACAGGATGATAAATTAGAGATGCTCTCAGCGAGGCTGTTAAATTATTTTTAGGTAGAAGACATATTGTACACACTGAGCCTCAGCTGAATATAATTAATTTGAAACGATATCACTGTTGTGCTTGCAGTCCTATTGTAAATTTTTCTTCAGTTCTGCATCTTGCTGGCTCCTATCACACCCCTCACTGTGAGAGCTTTTCCTGTTTTGCACGTGTCCTGCTTGTTGCCACCATATGGTCCTTAGAATTTCAGTAGCTTTGCTCTGTTTACAGACCACTGTGCT
Source organism: Scolopax mira (assembly GCA_004320125.1). NCBI lineage: Eukaryota > Metazoa > Chordata > Aves > Charadriiformes > Scolopacidae > Scolopax > Scolopax mira. The sequence goes on from BJBW01002543.1 coordinate 79,103, forward strand.
TTGTCATATTTTTGCTGCTCACCCTGCATTGCCATCTGATACCTATCATCTGTTTAACACATTGGATGCCAAAAATACTCAGATTATTTTTTTTCAAAAGCATGTGTGAGAGAGACTGTTTCAGAAAGCTGTTTTAATAAACATTGCTCCAATGTAATTTCCTGTTCTGCTCAACCAGTACCCGCACCTCTCAACTTTCCAAACTTTTATCAGGTGCTGGATGAAGAGGGGACACGCTGCAGCTCGGGGACTGCTGTTTATTTCCCTTGTGTGCGATGCTCCGTTAACAGCAGACCGAAAACGTGTTTAAGCATCTTTTCCCACCGTGTGACTGTAACAAACCCAGTATTCTCAGAGTATAGCAGGGTCTGTTTTTACCCTGGTTTCTAATTGCAACTTTATTAGGGTTGCAGTCAGTAACTGTTTTGGAAACTGCTTTGACAGGTAAAATACATCATGATTTGCAAGTGTTGGCACTGGTGATGGCTGATGCCATTTTAATCCAGCATTTTAATCTCTCATGATATTGACACCAAAAAAATCTCATCACCAACTGTCACGATGCAGTTAAATTTGGGGGGCAGGGGAACAGAGTATGGCAAATGACTGCATCACTGAATTAGAAGTAGAGGAGCCTGTGGCAGCATTTGGGGTATTAGACATGATGAATTCTTCATTCAATAGAATTTTAAGATGTAAAAACCTTGACTTGCCAGGTGTTCATAAGCTTAAATTTTAGAAGAGGTGCCTCTGTTTCCTATGGTTTCTGGATGGGAACACTAACATCAATTCACAGTTGTGTACCTGTAGTGAAGCCATGTAATTCCGTGGTCATCTACCAGCTTCCCTGGTTTTTGCTGTTCTTGGCCGTTCCTGGGGTTTTCCAAACTGACCTCACAGCTTAAAAGTGCAACTCCACACAGGACCAAGTGCCTATAAATGGTGGCGGATCCCTTAAGACTTCATCTGGTGGGTGGTTGCACTGCTGTCCACTGCCTTGGATGGTCTCTGCTGCAGGTACCTTGCTTGATGAGGACAAACATGCCAGGTTTGTGGGATTCATCAAGCTGAACTTAGTGGTGCTACTAATTAATATTGTTCAGTTGGATAAATGGGCTTCTTTCTCATTTTCTCTCTTTCTCGTGCACTGTGATGGTCAGCAGCTCTGCATCCAGAGTGAGAGCTAAATATTGGTACCTGTGTTCCTGATTTGTGTAAGTGCAGATTTGTGCATTACTTTTAAAACCTCTTCCTTAGGGATTTCATTCATATTCTGCCCTCCCACCCCGCAGTCTGTAAATCAAGCTTTCCCAAACACCCCCTGCCCCCTTATAGGCTTTTTCCACTTTTTTCATGTAACTTTCAATTATCTGCCATTTTCTGGCTGGTTGGTTATGATGTGATGACCGTCCTTAGGAAAAAAAAACATGCCCACAGTAGCATACTATGTGATTCAGTAAATTAATTCAATAAATTGAAGAGAACACTATTTAATTCTCCTTTGCTTCACTCTGAAACCAGATTAGGTTTTGTTTGTTCACAAAAATATGATTTTGGTGAAGCTTAGCTTAAATAAATGATATTTGTATTTCATAATAAAATGAAGCTGATATTTTTGAGGGGAAAATAAATCAAGTTATTCTTTACTCATTGATTTAATGTATTTTAAGAAACATTTGCTTGCAGAGCCACTTCACAAAACAGTATTTTACTGGAGGAATTTCCGCTGGGGCTCAGAGACTGCTGCTCCAAGGACCATTTTGTGCTGCTTTCAGTGAAGCAGTGGCACCAGTGCAGTGTTTTGCTGTCAGGGGCTGACACAGGGCGCTCATTCGGGAGGTGTGCTTCGCACATCTCTTAGACTATGTGTGGAAGAGAGCGTGGTGCTGGGTTTGAGTCAGTAATATTTAGGTGAATGAAGAAAATGGAGACATCACTCGGGCAGTTGTAAAGGAAACCCGCAATCCAGTACTTGAATATTCCACTTTTTACAGCCTGTTATAAAACTAGAAAGGGAAACACCTTGTTTATTAGCTAGCAAAGCAGCAGTAAAGAACAAAACCTAAACCCCACCCAGGATTAGGTAGCATCATTTTTATACCTATTTTAAAACGGGCTGTGTTCTCTTGGTTCTTGAATTTATTATTTCCCCCTTTCTTTAGAATTTGTGATTTGGAGGGACTCGGCATTGGTGACAACAAATTGAGGGAGTGATTTGGTGCTTGTTCTTTGTGTTGGAGGTCGGGGCTGGTGGCTCTCGGGCAGGGGGAAGCGCTGTTGTATGATGAACGGTGTGGTTCCATGTTGCTCTGAGAAAACCCAGAGCTCTTGATTTGCCTGGGGAAGACAATAATTCTTTTCCCTCTGCATCTTGATGAAAGTTCTTTAAGGAACTTTCCAGCAGTCCTTTTTTGAAGATTTTATAAAAGAAGCTGTGTCTAACTTATTTAAGTTTTGTGGTTTATTTTTTTTTTAATATGTATGTATATATGAAATTTATGAAATTTCATGTACATATGAAAATTACTTGTAGCTGTAAATGCAATAATGTAAAGGGACATGCCCTGTAATCTCACAAATGGTCCCAGCATGGCAGGGTGTCTGGGTTCTTTGCTTTCTGCCATAGACCTGCATGAAAACAGTTCATCTCTTACACTGTATGAGGAAAGCAGAGAGAATAAAAATATTTCACTGAAAAAAATGGCAAATCAATTTTAGTTAACTATAATATTTTTATAATTCTTCTCTTGGTGTCAGAGTAAACCCTGGTTTAATCTATGTAAGTAAGCCTTGCATAAAATTTATTTAAATAATTTTATATACATGTATAGTTGCTTGTCCCTGAAATAACTGGGAAAAGAAAAGACAACTCGTATCTTGCTTCCCACTTTATTGGGAGCTAAGTTGTAAGGGTGTTGTGAATTGCAGAGATGCTGGAAGATGCTCTCCTTGTTGTGGTTTGATAATGCAGGTAGGCATCAGGTAGGAGAAAAATCTCTCAGGTCTCTTTTTGCAGTGGATCATATGGAAACTTGATCTGGCAAGATTTAGAGAGCTGATATTCACTTTTAAACCAAACTCTGTGGCAAATCTTGTTATTTTGGTTTTCAGTAAGAAAAGCCTTTTTTCCAAGAGATACATATCAGTTAAAGTCACATACAAACAATATAAAGTTGGCATAAAGTTGGAAGATGCTTTGACTTCATTTCTTAAAGTGCTGTTTTTGACGGCGGTTGCAAGATCAGCTCAGGCTCGTGCTTCTGCTGCAGTCAATGATTTTACCATCCTCTTCCTCGGCTTCTGATTCTGTGTGTTTTTTTTTTTTTTAACCCCATAAACATTAATACAACTGTGTGGGCTCAGTTTTTTTTCTCCTCATTGGTGTCTAACCCCATCGGGTTTCCTGGACCGGGTCACTGCCCAGTTGCAAGAGTATTGCTGTCCCTTGTTGGTTATGGCTGATTTTCCTGCAGCAGGTTTTGTGTGAGTACAGCGAGTGAAGTAAGGTGTTCACTTACCTGGGTGGTTTTGATGCATGAGTAGTTAGAGCAATGTTAAAAAGCTTAATATCTTTGTGGGCCCTGTGTTTTTGGGTATATAATGCTTGGCCCTGAATGCTTGTTTTAATGGTGCAGTGGGAAAGGGAGTTGGGGATATTTCCGCAATTTAAGTGGTTGCATTTGGTAAACTTCAAGCTGATGCAGCATCACGGGTGTGAACTCATGAAACTTTCTGAACTCTGTCACCTGAGATGGTGACAGCTCTTTGGAGCAACCCGGCTGCTCTCCTGCTGCTCTGTCTGTGTTGGGAGAGCTGAGTGGTGAAGGCATCGCATGGGAAAGTGCAGCAGAGCTGTGATGGTTACGTGGGATGACTGACTGAGTGAGGCTCTCAACAGAGGTAGGAGGTGAACAAAATGCCTGTACTGGTTAAGACCAAAGGACAAGGCATTGGCACATTGTAGGGTGTTCTCACCACTCTTCTGGTTCTGGCCAAACTGTCTGTGTACAGCACTGGGAAGAGGAAGCCTGACAGAGAGCGTCCTGGTGACTTTGGGGCCACCACCATCCCACCATGTTTCTGGACAGAACATTGTTTGGGTAGTCTGCTAATTGTGTGGAGGTGCTGTGCTTGGAGGGCAGCAGCTGCTGCTCTGAGGGTCTGATGCTGGAGCCATGCTGGGCTCTCTTCCAGGAGACCAAAGATAATGAGTATTCTACAAAAGCTTGCCATTTCCTGAGTTCCAAAAAAGAAAGTTTTGTTGAATGTGATGTTCATGTGTGAGTGATGAAACCATTGAGGACTACAGTTGTTGCTTGTAGTTTTGAAAACAAGAAGCAGGCCCCTGTTTCCAAGGGTCCTCGAGACAAATGTTTATTTGGTTGTAGAACTATGTGCAGGCTCCCTAACAGGATAAGACTTCATAGTTTATTAAGCTTTGTACCACCGAATTTGAGCAGTGTCATTATTTGTGGTCAGTGTAGTTATTTGTGGCCAGTGTAATTAAAAATTGTGTGTAATTAAAAATACTCGGATAATATTAAAAACTTGTTAGATCAGTGTATCTATAACCTTTTCCTGCATGGAGGAGTAGGTAGCTCTTTGCCACCATTTTACATTTACCATCCTTTGACTCATTAACATTTTTAAAGTCATGAATGCTACCTCTTTGCTTGTACTTGCATCACAAGCTTATTTGTGGGGAGCTTTATGTGGAACCTGCTTTTGTGGCTAGTCTAAAATGCTGGACTTCTCTTGTGGTGATCTCTTCTGACAAGGCTCTCATTCTCTATGACAGCCAGATGAAGCCTCTTCCACCCTGGTGTAGCCTCCATCACCTAAGATTCCCTCTCCACCTCAGAGAGGTGGATCATATATTTCATCTGTTTTTCTTGTATCCTGGATTTGTGTTGCCCTTTCAGTGTTATCCATGCTTGTGCTGTGACCTAGAGGTCTTTCTCCTTGTTTTGTGCAAGCCAGCTGGGACATGATGAATAAGGCCTTGTTTCAATATTTTTGACCTGTTAAGACATTCAAATTCCAAATAATTCTTCACTGATGAAATATAAGTTTTCTCTCCCAAAAAAATCCACGAAACCTCTCCTACTGCACTGAAACACTTTTAATGAAAAATAAGCCTTTAACTTTTGGAATTTAAACTTTTCTGCACACAGTTATCACAAAGCACAGGAGCTGTGCTCTTACTGAAGGTAGTGGAAATAGTCACCTGAAGGGAATGGAACATCTGTTTTAGCAGTGGCATCGTTTTTCATATTTTTATGAACTCAGAATAAAATAAAATAAAAAAAAAAGACAAAACCTGTTGATTTAAGTTATTTTCAATTTTCATAGAAGCCATGACATAAGAATGTATGTTTTAAAACAGAGAAGGGATAACCGTTAATCATTTTTTCAATGGAAGGCATCGATTCCTTCAGTACTAAGTATATCTGAGTGTGTAAGAGCTTTATAATACAAGACATACACAGCTTCTTTTGGAATTCCTCAGCTATGCCTTTTTTAGTAATTATGCATTGTTTTCTTAGTTATTTGGGTTTTGGTGGTTTTTTTGGTCTTTTATACCGCAGAAAGGGTAACGGTCATTTGGGAGGAACTGTGGGAAGCTGGAATGTAAATTCCATATTGTAGATACTGTACATTTCTGACTCATAGCTCTTCAGCTGTGTAAGGAGGAAGTCTGCTTGTGGGCTGGGGTTATTTTTAAAAAAACAAATAGAAGTATATGAAAATAAAATTTTCCAGTAACCTATGTTAGAAAACTTCCGGGAAGCTGAAAAATGAAAAATGACATTTTATGCAAGTTACTTAATGAGCTTGATTATATGCTTGAAGAAAACCTGCCTTTAGTAAAACGTTAGCTCGAAAATGCCCGTTCCTGCTGGTGTGAGGAGACAGGTGAGTGAAGCCACAGCCGCCCCACTTTGCCTCTGTTCCCATGTGATGAGGAGGGGCATTTTCTAGCCAAGGTGAGGGACTTTTAGCCCCAGCCTGTATGGTCTTGTGGGGATGCTGCCAGATGGTGTGCGCTTGGTCAGAGATGAGGAGGAATGAAGATAACTTGTATAGAGGGCAAAAGTACCTGTTACCAGTGAATAGCTGTTAATTCCAGCCCTGGTGGCCAGGTCTAAGCTCCCAAGTGAGATCTATAAGTGAAACCGTCCTCCTGGCCGAGTCTGAACGTTATGATCATGAGTCTCACCACAGCTTTGTGCTGCTCCTGGTTCCTGGCATCACGGGTGTATAGGAAAATACCAACGTTCACTACAAACGCTTCATCCCTCGGGGACCTGGGGAAAAGTATGAGTGAATTGCCTGTGGGTCGGATACCAAAAAGTAAGTAACTGTAATCATAAAATGATAAATAAAAAAGTAACTTAATGAATTTCTGAATCATGTTTGGAAATTTGTATTACCATATTGCCTGGAAGCACTTGTCATGGACTATAGCCCTTCTGAGTGAGGGTTTTTACAAATGCAGAAAAAAAGGCAGCCCTTATCACAGGAGCAGCCTGTGTTGTAAGTATAAAGCAAATAATACAATAATAGCAGTCTGTATTTTCTGGCCTGATAAGTAAAAGTTTTAGCATACTAGTAACCTAATTTTGGTACAAATCTTTGTAGGCATCAAGGCAAAGGAGAGTTTGAGGGAGGATAATGGGGTGGTGGTTAATACCCTCACGTTAGGGGCAGCAAGGGGAAAAACCCAAAGATTCTTGCTTGATAGCTTAACTTGAGCAAAAGCATCTCAGCAGTGAGTAAGAAATGACAGGCAGGGTGGAAATAGGCTGTGAAAGCCTTTGAAGGTGAAGGTAAGCCATTTATGTTTTATGCAGTAGAAAAAGGGTCTCATCGGAAGAATGCAAAGAGAGAGGTAAAATAAATTAAATTATATTTGTTGCAGGTTTGTGATTAGATATCATCAGGACAGGCACTGGAGAGAGAAGGAATTGAGGGATGAGCTGATGTCAGCTGAATGTTTAAGCTGGATGGGTATGAAATTAGCTAAATTTTGGTGATGTTTTGTGGTGGTGGTTTTTTTGGTTGGTTTTTTTTTTCTTTTTTTTTAAATTTTATTTTACAAAAGTAATTTCCAGGGATCATACAGCATTTTGAGGTGAAGGTCTAAATACGTGTGAGTGCAGTGTAGCACAGTAGTTATTGGTCCAGAAGGGCAAGCAGAATGGAGGTGGTTGTTCAGGTTTGCCGGAGGTAGAAGGAAATCTCTGTTTCAGTTTATGGAATTCGATGTTCACCTCACCCATGACGGGAGCCAGTAACCTCTGCCAAACACTTTGGCTTGGACAGAAGGAGACAAATGTGAGCTGGAGAAACAGATCTATACATTACAAGCATGGTCAAGCTGATGTTTGCACCAGTAAAACAGGGAGGAGGAGGGGATCTTGGCATGTAGAGGAGAAAAGGCTGATGCCCAGCAGGACTCGTGTGATGGCTGGTGAGGTGAAAAATCCATGGGTGGCAGGTGAGGACCAAACCGAGAGAATAACAGAGTGGATCCATACTTGTGTGTTGAACGAGCAGGGAAGAACGAAGAAAACGTCAGCCCAGGTGAAATCTGAGATTTTGAGGATTATTTGTTGGTTTTATTATATAGAACATGCTATTGTGTATGTCATACGTAATAACTATTGTGATATTTATTTATTGAAAAAAAAAAAAAGTGTAGGAGGGAGAGAGGAGCCCTACAGGAAATACGAATAGGGACAGGTCAAATGAGTGGTAAGTAAAGTTATAGAAAGGGGGTAGAAGCAGCCAGTCTGTGGAGGAGAAAATCCAACACCCTCAAGATAACGAAGCCACTAACTCTTCCATTTGCATACCTTTGATCAATGCTTGTGTTACTCTTACACAAATATGACCTTTTTTGCTCTAAAAATCAGTTGATTAGTTCCTACCTGTTTCACAGACTCATGTCTTGCTGGCCTTCGGTGAGTGTTTTTTTAATGGACAAATACTATTCCATTTTCTAAAATGGCAGTTCACACTGAATAAAAAAGTACAGCAATAGTAAAAAGCAAGGAATATTAACATAGCATCCCAATTTACTCAGGAGCACTGTATTTTCCAGTATGAGTACCTTCAGCAGTTATTTGATCTTCATAAAACCACCAAACCAGGCGTCATCTGTACTAAAAAGCAACACACCCTGCACTTCAAATATGCTCCCACGTGAGCCTTGCTGTGTCAAGCACTGGGGAGCTGGAGGAGTTAGATATGCTTATTTACTATTCAACATTAATTTGTCCTACTTGTGCAGAGGGTATAAATTTTAATAACAGATTTATATGTGATGTGATGATGCATGAAGTAAGCAGCACATATATCTAGATTTCTTTGCTGAACTTCAGCTGTTCTTCCAGTCAACACATGCTGGATTCCCCCGAAGCTCCTTGTTTCCCTTTATTCAGACAAAACCATCGATAGCATCTTGCCCAGGTTGCCTGTCTTGGCTTTGTGGTTTGAAGCCCGTGTTTCCAAAGCCCATCAGGAGTTGACAGTTTTTCCCAGCTACGGCACTGGTGCTGGGGGCAGACCTGAGGTGCCCTTTGGGAGATGTGCTCCCTCTGGAGACATCCACGTGGGATGGGACCCCCAGCTCTGGCAGAGCAACCGGGCACCTGGTGAGAGCCAGGTAATTTCAGCTCATCAATGGTTTTCAGGTCCCAGCTTCAACACAGCACTTAAGAGTTTGTCTGTGGGTTTGTAGAAGCAGCCATTGCCTTCATGGGCATATTAAATATCCAGAACTGTTGGAATTCTGGCTGATTTGTCCAGATACATTACCCTACCATGGTGTCAAGGAAGTACTAGTCTTTTATATGTCTACAGCAGAAGAAAATGTGGGGGACAAATCTGAGTTTGCATTTTTGAATATATATATTTTTTAATCTAGAAAAGATTGTCTAAACTCTGCATGGTTGTGTTTGTGTGGGGTGGGTGAAGAGCACTGCATTTTACTCAGCTCTTTCCATACATGCTGCTGGGGGACAGTCACTTGAGCCTCTGTCACTTAGAAGGTGGTGCTTTTTCTGCTAACGTGAACTCATGACAGGGCATAATATTTTTATAATGTTAAATCAGGTGTTTAAGTGTCCCAAGATTGACTCGTTTGAGTTGGATACTGCAATCTGTAGTGCCATCTGCTGGATTTTTAAGTAAGTAAAAAATACAGTTTCATTCTACATTTAAAAAGAATTTAAAATGTAATTGTGTATAAAGATCACCCAAATCTCTGGCATTTATAGAAAAATCTGTGCAGATATAGCATAAATATGGAAGTGCACCACTTTATCACTTCTAAATCTTAAATGTATATGTGTGAATATTTTGATAGGCATACATTATAGGAATTTAAAAATAAAACAGATAAAAACCCAACAAAATAAGATATGTTACAGACCACATCTGAAAGGCGATTTTTAACAATTATTATAGATACTATAAAATTTGAATGAATTTGATTTCATACTTGTGTCCTGATGTGTGTGGGGACTGTAAGAGGAGTACAGTGCAGCTCATTGCTGCCTCTGGCCATCTTCTGCCTCCTGTATTTCTGGCTTTTGAAGGAAAATTTCCATGAAACTTCTTCAGTCTGGCTTATGTAGGTCCAGTGTTAAGTCTTGGAATAGTTTTCTATATTTTTTGTTCTAATCTTTGTTTTATTTTTTCCCCTTCATCTTTGGAGGCTGCGTGGCTGAGGAAACCTCCCCTTTCTGGCTATGCCATTGACCCCAGTAGCAGAACTAGATGAGTTTTGGGGTGCGTTATGAAAAATGGTGTGTGAATATATGCATATATTGCTCTTACATAGTAGCCTGCTTGCTCTTTCTATTGGAGGGGGTTGAATTGCTGTCTGCCTCAAGGATACCCCAATCCATTGTATTATATGCTGTTATTAAGTCTTTAACCTAACTCCTAGATGGTTTTGTACATTAAGGAATATTTAATAAACTTAAATTTTCCTTTCATCTGATGAAAATGTGCTCTACAGCCTGGAAGTTAAGGACGAAACTTTAAAAATAGCCATCTGTATTTTAGTTCTTGCTTAATACTTAATATACTTCTTTATAAGACAAACCTGTTGGGAGGGAGTTGTTCTCACCGTTATAGAATAGCCATAGATACTGAGATCCTGTCATTCCTCAGAATAGTGGGAAAGGTGATCAAAACCTTGCAAAAGAAGCGATTGAACCAGACCTGCCTGGGCCAGGTAAGATTCTTTCTGCTCTGTGAGTTCTGCAACTGGTTCCTCCATTTCCTTTCTTGCCATAGATAAAACGTCAGGATTTTTCCAGCGATGCCGAGTCTGGCATGGGAGATGAGCACTTGGGTTTGAACCCCTCTTGGTGAAAATGGTCTTAAACTGATGTAGGAAGTAAAAAATCTATAAATAAATTATACTTATTTATAAAGAAATGAAATACTCTCTCACTCAAGCTGCTTGGCTTGCAAACCAAGAGGGTTGGGCTGCCCCTTGGTGCACACAGAAGGGCAAAATATCATTGTATTAATCCACTTTCTGAACTTGGAAAAAAAAATCAGCTTTAGTCTGTCTGATTGGAAAAGAACAGGAGGAGAAGCAGTGCTCACTGTTACCTTCCCTTCCCATCTTGGTGAAGAGCCAGAGCTTTTAGTCCTCCGGCAGTGGAGAAGAACTGAATTCAGTTTCCATGGTTCCATTTTTTAATAGAATATTTGATGTAATAAGAAATTTACCTACAGACCTCTCCCTTATTTAATTGCATTCTTTAAGCTGGTTATTATACAAATTCCTGATGCCTTCAGTTGTTTTTATGTATTATAAGTGAGCAGCTGTGTAAGATAAGTTAAATCGTATGTGTAATCCAATAACATGGGCAAAAGTATTACATTTCTCCAGTATTTTGCCTAATTCTTTTGACCTATTTTTCTCATCTTACTCGATACTGTAAAAGTTTTTTTAAGCAGGTTAGTAAAAAACAAAAATAAAACCAAAAATTCCTTTGCTACTCCTGCCAAGTTTTTCATTAGCATAAAGCATTAAGTATAATGCATCATATTTGTAGTGAGGGAGAATAGGTTCTTTGGCTTCCTTGGTTTTGCTATTGCTGCATCCTCACTAGAATGTGCCTGTATAAAGTCACTCTTTTTAGTATGAGAATTGGTTGATTTATGTATTTAAGAGCAGTGATATTCCTGTCCGAATGGATTATGTGTATTTTACCACAATTCTTTATTTAATTTGAATTATCGTTTTCTGGGCTTAAATATCATCTTAAAGTAAAAATACCCACCCAAACCACATTTCCTACAAAAAACACTGATTACTTAGATCTTAAAAGTTAAGGAAGTCCACCGCACACATACACACACACAAAATCCCACAGAAGCAGGGAATTATCTCAGTAGAAACACTGGCTGAATGGTGTGAGTCTCAGTGCTAACTAGGGAGTGGGTGGCCTAAAGCAGGAAGGGGAGATGAGGGACGATCATCACGACCACTGTAGAGGTCTTGTTATAATCTAGCCAACTCAGGATTCCCTGTTTCTATTAATAACCAATTTGGCTTTTCAAAATTTTTGAAATATCACCCACGAAGATGTAGACTTAAAGCAACACCTGGCAATGTGTGTGAAGAGCCCCTGGGCTGCGTTTGGGGGGTGAAAGGGCCGAGGTGCCCTGTGGGACCCTGCCCCTCGGGGAATGGAGGTCTCAGATGAGCTGGTGACAGCAGAGGTTGGAGGTTGTGGTGCTGCCCCGGAGCACCCACAGACCTTTTTATTTCTCCTGTGATTTGATGAATAGAAGGATAGTTAACAGCTGAGATATGATCCTTTCAGATTAGCTTTGGGTGGGGTAAATTAAGATTCATGGCAGCTGAGCTCCTTACTGCAAAAAGGGTGATCCTGCCCTTTACTGGTCCTTTTCATTTCTGCCTTTAGGAGCTTGTGTCCAACCTCCCTCCTAAGTCCTCAGCACCCTGCTCAGGGCAGAGTGATTGGCGAAACAAAATGATGGTGAAAAACAAATAATTATTTTGGGGGGGGGGAATTAATTTTATGGTTCCGATCTGTGGGTTAGCTCACTGAGAGGGGATGGCAAAATCAGTGCTCAAGGAGCAGTAACAGCAGCCGGGAGCTGGAGAGGAGATGGACTGCCCCTTTTGGGAATGCCTGGACCTTTAGCTGCTTCCTCTCTGGAGAGTCATCTTTGCCAAGAAAACTCAGAGAAACCATCAGGAGAACATGTTTCTCCTCAGAGATAATATCATCATGATAAGAAATATTTTTATCATGAAATATTTAATAATAATTATTATTATTCCTGACTTACAGAAAGGGGTGTGTAGGCTGGAGGGCAGGGTGCTCCCCCCTGCTCAGGGGTCTCTGTGGGCAGCGGGACATGTGGCTGGTGGGTGGACGCAGGGTCCAGCTGGCTGTCGTTTGGGGCAGTCAGAGGAGACATGCTACTTCTCTGAAGTACCTGCTGGCTTCTTGGACAGGCTGGTGGTTCTCTTGGGCATCTCTGTACCTGCTAATACTGCTCTGTGCTCCTACAGCTGAGCTGGAAGAAACGTCTGTAACCTTGAGTGGTCTCTCAGACCTAACGGGGGGAACATGATGGGTTGGCAATATATAGGTCTGACATAGAAAGCTGTTCTCCTGTTCTTGTAGGGCCAGTGTGACTGTAAAGTGTGTTTTGAAATCCTTGTGTTATTAATTTAGATTTATGAAAATACAAGTGTGACACTATATCTGAAAATGGATTTATTATGCCTGCTATATAAATAATGTTTATTAAAAAGCAAGGTAAATTTGCTCAGGCAGTTATATTTTCGTCTTTATTCTGTACGTGGTACATAACTGTTTATGCATTTTTTTGCCGTCTTTTTGTATTTGGATCAATTTCTGGTCAAGTCAAATGATTTTCTCATGAGCTTTGAAGTAAACCTAATAGGAATACATATGTCTGTTACCATTTCCTTCAGATTCTCCTGTACAGTCTTCCATGTGCAGTGTGTTTGTGATATGAGGTACGCTTATTATTGTAAATATGCTGAGAATATTAGGTAGAGTTATAAATCAAAAGAAAGAAATACGCAGTAGTGTTATGTCCTCCTATTCTTGCTATATAAACTTTTTTCTCATCTATGCAGGAGGTTGCATCAACAATTTGAAAGCTATAAAGAGCAAGTAAGAAAGATAGGGGAAGAAGCCCGCCGTTACCAGGGAGAGCACAAGGATGATGCTCCAACATGTGGAATCTGTCATAAAACAAAGTTTGCAGATGGTTGTGGCCATTTGTGCTCTTATTGCCGGACCAAGTTTTGTGCTCGATGTGGAGGCCGTGTCTCTCTGCGATCAAACAATGTAAGTCCTCTGATGTACTCTTAAGAAAAAGCCTCCTTGACATTATCATGCTGCAGATTGTTCACCTTAAATTTAGCATGTCATGCTTCCTTTTACTGAGATGTTTCATTCATTACTTTGTTACGAGGCGTGTGTAAGAATAATAATGTATTGAGTGATTGTGGAATCACAGAGTTAATTAAAATGAAAGAATACATAGTGTATAGTTTTACTGAATTATGCCTTTAAGAAAACATACCTGTTATGCATAGAATTAAAGAAAAAACCCTTTCGCTCAGGTAAATCTCCACATTGAGAAATTTTCATTGAACTTTTATTTCATTTTAGATTTCTTTTTTACAGATTTTTTTATACACACTTATAGGTGGTTTTTTTCTTACATAACATCAGTCAATTTTTTGGTTAGAAAAAAATCCTAAGTGCTTTTACCACAGCGAGAGTCTTCTGTCAAATTATTTTGAAATTATTTGAAGCAGAAAACTATAGATTAATCTGTATCAGGTATTGTGCTCCCAGGTGGTTGAGATATGTTCCCCCCTCCCCCCCTGAAACTTGCACACTGTGAGTGGCAGAGGCTGCCACAGCTGGGGGGGTCTGAGAACACCCCCTCTGAGGTCAGTCCCTCGTGAGGAACTGCTGCTCACCTGTCAGTAGTTTCGGCTGATCATCCAGTACTGTGGTATCTTATACAATATTTTACAAATATTCTTTTACTGCATGAATAGTGTTATTATCTTTCATCTTGTTTCTATTTAAAAAAAAGATGAGGTAAGTTTCTGCTGTGGCCTTAAGGTGCCAGTATTTTGTAGAGGAAATGCAGCAATGCTCTTTATATCAATATAAAACAGTTAAAAGTGGTCACGAATTTCATAGCAGATAATCACAACAGAACTAGTTCGTGGCCTTTTTGCTTTCTTTGAGATAAACATCAACTGAATATGGCTTCTGAAATTTCATGTAAACAAAAAACCAACCCCCTAAGAAAAACACTATTTTATCTTTATTTTGGAAATTGCCCATAGACCTGATGTATTTGTGAGTCATTAAATTAAATTCATATTGTGAATAAATTACATGGTTGTATCAGACATAAAATTTCCTATATTCATGTTATGTCAATATAAATAGATGCATTACATTGCATCACCTGCAGGTGGTGTCAATAGAGCAAGTCCATGAAAATATGGATTATTTGTGATATGTTAATGTTATACTATTAGTTAGAGTGCATATGATACAGTTTACCTTTACTCAGGAGAAAACTGAATATATTTTAACTATTTTTCACCAACTGTTTCAAGTCACAGAAATGGAAAAGTGTCCGTTATTTGTAAATTGCCCTTTGCTTGTTATATTGTTTATGCTTCTGTGGGTTAGAGTGGGAAAACATGTTTTATTCATATGCGGTGATGTAATCTTTTTATTTAAAGCTCTTTTTTTTGGAAATTTTATGTTCTCTTTGTAGAGAGTTATTAGAATTGCATTTCTTTGATATCTGTCTATTAATACTTGCCTATTTTATTCTTTTTCTCTTCTTTTTTTCTTTTCTCTTTTTATTCTGCTTCCTTGGATGCTTTCCCAAAGGAGGACAAAGTGGTTAGAATCCATGCTTTTTATCATTTATTATTATAATGTTGTTAGTTAACTGGGAAACACAGTAATGTAAAAAACTGAAATGAAAGTCTAAAATTTCCAAAGGAGATGGGGGAAGAGCAGGAATCCTATCGCCCGGGCCCTGCCCATCCCCTAGCTGAATACATGCTTCAAAGATATAGCTCAGCAAGGAAACCCGAGACCATTGTCAGAATCAGGACAATAAAAGAAAGTAATTAAGAGCTGAGAATTATTAATAGGCTAAAAACTAGAGGAGGTAATAAAGTACAATAAAGCTTTATTTCATAAAAATAAATGTCTTTGGTTAACAGTATGACTTTTTGCATGCAAGGTCCTCTCATCAGCTCCAGGAAATCTGATTTAGTATTTTAACCGTAATTTTACATTGATTTTGATGGTTTGCCACATTTTTCTTCTGGCTGCAGCAGAAATTCAGAGAATTCTTGTGGAATCAGCTTCTTGATTTTTGCATTTGAAATAACTTGTGTAGGGGAAAGATAACCTCTTAAAACCAGACGCAGGTGTAGTGAGCGAGGTGGGTGCATCCTTCGAGAGGCTGTAGGTGCCCATTCAGAAGCCCCTGCCTTGGGCTCGGGTCCTGGCGTGTTCCCGGCTGTGCCCAGTGTGAGATAGGGGAGGGCAGCCCCCATCATCTGCCGGGGCACAGCGGGGGGCAGGACGGGGACTGTCCACTGACCCCCTCTGCTCAGGCAGGTCCACCAAAGCTGCTGATCCAGACTTAACTCCGAGCCTCAGGCGGTGGGAATCAGCACCCTTCAGCTGAAAGGAGCACCGGGGCATTCCAGCCCAAGGTAGCTTGTGAGGTGTGGGTGCTGGTGCTGTGCTGGTGTGAGGAAGAGGTGGTACCCCACAACGTGTCACAGCATGGCTGTCGCCTGCGTGCCAGCACTGTGCAACACCTGGAGGAAATGGTTTCTGTCCCACCTCCAGACTGCAGTCAGAGTGGCCTCTGGTTGTGCAGGGAGGGTATTCACTGTGGGAGTAGCATCAGTCTTAGTCTCAGCAGTGGCTGGGCTTGAAAACCAAAAGTACAAGCGTTTTCTCTTCCTTTTTCTTCCTTCCTATTACCTTCGTATTCAGAGACCCATGTTGTTGGATGTGGCAGCCTGTTCTCTGTGAGCCCCAAGCATTTGTATCTATAGGGTCTGAAGGAAGCAGAGCATTGCTAGCACAGGACTGTCCCTGAGACAGTCTTTCAGAAGGAAGTCATGCGGGTGCTTAGAGAAAAGGTGCCAGGAGTAACCACCTGCTTTTAATTTGGCACAAAGTTTTCTAGGTGCTGTCAGTTCCTGATAGAGGGTCTGCACCTTCGCTCTGGATCCTTCTCGTTCCATTCCATACAGAATCAGCATTTTAATTGCCAAGATGGTAATGGGTTCACATTTCTTCTCTCCATTCCATTCGCTCTCCTCTCAGGCAGTGGAGGAGCCAGCAAAACCTCCAGCTGATGCTTTCCTTGGCTTGGCCAGAGCCCCCCCAGCTGAGTCCTGCTGAGGTCCTGGCTGCCAGCACTTGGCCTCCCTCCAGTGGTACCCCAGCCTTGGAGAGCAAAAAAACGCCTGAAAATACCATTTTTTTTCCTTGTGTCATTCCTGTCAAACTTTTTCCTAACATTTGGTTAGGTAATACGTAAAGATGCATTTCCTTTGTAAATACCTGCTTTCTCCTTAGAGAAAAGGAGTTATGTTTTGGCTACAAAAGTAGCCTTGAATGAGCAAATACCATTTCTCTGAATCAAAATTTAAAAATTTTGAATCAATATTTTGTGGATGTATTGAACTAAGTGAAATTTGTATGATGTTTTGCAGCGTTGGATGAAAGATCCACGTTCCAGAATAGGCCATCTCTTTCTCCCTAGCAGTCTGTCTGCCATTCCACAGATTTCATTAGGGTTACAATTTTTGATCACATTTGAAGAGAACTGGGAGCAAGTGATGAAAAATAGTTTTGTCTCCATTTTCCTGTGTTTTCCAGAAATTGTGCAGAATAGAGCGGTTTGCTTAATCATTCTTTACGTACATAAAGGATGATGGTGAAGAAATCAGGATGTAAAAAAAATTATAGATAAATGTATAAATAGTGTACTGTCAGTGATTTGTACTTGGAACGAAAGATGACTTGGAAACATTTCCCTCATTGTATTTTGGATGTTTTTACAGGGTGTTTGTGATTTAGTTCCTTTAAATTATGCTTAAAGTTTGCTTACATAATGGCTTGCTAATTTAAGCCTTAACAACTTGAGCACATTCGCCGTGCAATTCTGCTGTGTGCTAATGGCTTCAGCAGGAGTTGTTAATATTGTCAGAGAAAATGTCTGGATTGTCAGGAGTGTTTCTACATGCCTTTCACAGAACTCTTATGTCAAATTATCCATTAAAAGGCTAATTTATGTAAATTCTAACTAATGCAGCTGTAGAACTAAAAAAAAAAAAAATCAGGAGGAGGTAAAATTACATATTAAATTGCAAAGGGATAGCAGGTAAATTCTCTCTCAGTAGCATACGCTGAAAGCTTTGGTGTTTGTATGCATTGGGGAGGAAGCACTGCTTCTCACTAATTGCTCCCTAGAGCTGCTGCCCCGAGCAGATATAAGAAGAAAAAGGAGAAAAAAAAACCCCAAACAAACAAAAACCAAACACACACACACCCCCAAAACCCAAACAAACAATAAAACCAAAACAAAACAAGAAAAAAAGAGTCATCCAGCAAGAAACCGAGGAATTTTGTCTCAACTGAGATGTAAAGCATCTCTGTTTTCTGGGAAGTTAGTTAACTGTCAAACAAATCTGAGTATTAACATTTTTAAATTAAATCCTTAAAATTAGCTTGCTCTTCACCGAGTTTGCTGAAGCAACGTGTTTGAACACCTGTTTTTCAGTGTCCAGCTAGCAAAAATCATTGATTACTTCTTGCACCCAAAAATAGCAGGCAGATGATGCTCAGGCTCTGACACTAACCCCATCAGAGCTTCTTCATTTTATGGCTGGACTGCAGAAGAGTCACTAAACAGCTGGGGTTTTTTTGTTGGGGTTTTTTGATTGTTTTTTTCCCTATAGTTTTAGATCAGCATTAAATCACTAACTGCTCACTCATGCTCCTTGTTTTTTCCAGGTTTAGTTACCTGTTTACCAAATACTTACACTGTCTACTTGTCATGCCATTCTACAGTTGATGATTGAGAAAATATGTTGCTACCACAGCTGCCTTTTTAACCCATGATAAAAGGGCTCCCAAGCCCTTCGTGGTGGTTCTCACTGCTGGCGTGGAAGCTGGTGACAGTGCTCTGTGGAGACCCCACATGAACGATCTTGGAAACTCCATCTGGTATAATGGAGCCTAAATGAAAAAAAAAAACAAAAACCAACAAACAAAATCCAAACTTTGAATCCCCTGGAGTGTTGCTACTGTCTGTATTATCCTATTGTTAGGTTTCTTCTAATCATGCACCATCCTTCTTTAAAAAAACTTTAGTTTTTGCCAACCAAACTAACTGAACATGCCTCTGGCTGCCTTTTTTCCCCGTGGTGACACCAGGCTGTGTGTGACCCCCTGGGCAGGGGAGAGCACTCATTGAACCACGGGTGGGCTTGGTGCCCCGTGCCTGTCCCCCAACCCCAACAGAGTCTTCTCTCCATCCGTTTGTTTCTTCTGGCAATGTCTATCTTTCAGCTTGAGTCATTATGGCCCTCAGTCCCATAAGATCCTTTTCTGTGAGGGAATTTTTAATGTGATAGCTATTGGACTAAATATGATTTCTAATATTAATTTAAAATGTCCGTAGCTATGTATGCTGCTGAGGCAGAATTCTTTGTTTTTACTAGTTACAAAATAATGTGGAGAATAGAATTAAATTTAGCAAACTGAATTCTGGGGCTATTTTGTCACCCCCAAACCCAGACAGGTTTTAGCTAAAAGGAGATCGTGCTTCAAAGAGAGATTTCATAAGATTTATGACCTATTACATGTTATGAGAAACTGACAAATAGCAGAAAAAATTTCTAGAGAACAAAGTAATTACGAGGACTAGATGTAATCTGTGCTCTCTCTTTCTCTTTTTAATATAAATAATCTTAATCCTCATCCAGGATTAAAATTCAGTGTATTTTTAGCAATGCAATGTCCTAGATACTTCCATCTATGTTTTTATATCTTGTATATCTTTTGCAGTCTGGAGCATTTTGTGATTTTACTTAACAGATGGATATTTCCATCTATATACCTGCTGCTGCAATTAGTAAGAGTTTAGGGCAGTTTGTCATAGATATACCTGAGGTACATGATTTTAATAAAGATGTGAGTTGGAGGATAGAACAGTATATGTCAAGAAAATCTATAGACAAAGTTTCTTTAATTTTTTGTGATGCTTTTTTTAATTTATTCAATTTGCAACTTATCCTTCCCATAGAGATAAATTAAATTCCCCCCTCTCCCCCACAAAAAACTGTGATCGTAAAATGGTATAAAATATCTGTTACTGGTTGTTTAACGACTGGTAAGAAATCAAGTGAAGATCTGCACAAAATATAATCTGCATTTCCTTAAGAAGCAGGTAAAACCTAATAATTCCAGATTGAGGTTTCCAAAGAGCTGCAAGTTATTCAGGCTGACATTTAATCGCTGTACAATTTCAGCATTCCAGCTAAAACACTCCTCAAGTAACTTACATGCAACAGGTTTGCATGTAAGATTTTGTTTGCAGAAAATGTGGATTTAGATGTTATTTTCTCAATGATCTATTAGATTTGTAATTAACTTGCCCATAAAAAGCAGCATCCTGTAGCAAACCCTTTGAATTGTTGAGTTTTGTGCAAATGATTGGGGATATTACATTGTCGAAAGCTGAGTGTCACTGAGAAATACAGATTAATGGTAAAGATGAGCAGGTGTTGCTGGGACTCTAAGCAGATGAGTGCACACAGAATGGATGTGTCATGACCGGAGGAAGTTTCTGCGTGTTGCTGGGGTGTTATTAATGGTCGTGTAACTTGTATGTCTGCAGTGTGTGGAAAGGGATCAAACCTCACGGATTCTGCTCCTTACCCATGCACGCATCAGCAAAGTTAATTTTTTTTTCCGTAACTTTTCCCCCCTGGCCAAACAGCTTCTGCAAATGGGGAGGGGTAGCTGAGGGTCCGTCCAGCAGACTGTTCCCCACTCTGACAGCGTTGCCCTTTGGGATTGTTTGGAGCAGTCCTTTCAGCTGCAGGGAAGGCTGCTTCCCTGGCCAAAGCAGGGACGGATGTGCTGCCTTTCTGGGTGTGTTTAAGAGCCCACGGAGGCAGTTTCCTGCCCATGTCAGTGCAGTGCAGTGCAGCAGGAGAAGCAACAGGGTGGAGTGGGGAACTAGAAGATTTCATCCACCTGCTTTTTCTATATTGTTCTGGTTTTTACCCCTGTGCTTTCAGCACAGATACACCCTTACTCTTGCAGATATGTGAGTGTCCGATGTTGCAGGTTACACCCCTTTGCTGTGTACACCTGAGTAGATATTTCTCTGTTCAGAAAATGAGTGTTTAGTAGAGCCTATTGTTCATGTTGGAGGAGCTGCCCTCTTGGTCGCTTCCATAGACTACTGAAGAGAAGGCTGGTGAGGTGTCCAGCAGAAATTAAGTCAATACATTTTCCTGCCAAATGGTGTAGGAATCAGCTCTGGGAACCCCTAGGTTCTATGTGAGCTGTGCCCACGCTTTCCTTGCACCTGCTGGAGGAGATGAGTGTCCATCAGAGTGGTTCCCCTTGCTCTGAACTGAGCCAACTCCGCTCATTCTTTCTCAGCTGTGGTGCCAGTTTGGGGTCAGAGCCTCTTGTCCCCTCGTGCGGTACATGGCACTGTGGGGTTCTCTAGCAGCCTCTTCAGCCTTCCCCTGTGAGGGTGACTCCCGGGCCATTCCCGTGTCACACTTCATAGCTCAGCGCTGGCGCTGAGGGAACAGTGAGGCACTGCCAGTAGAACTGGATGCCCCTGTGGAGGCAGCTGAGTCCTGCTATAGATTTTCATGAGTTACAGTAGGAAATCGGAGAGCAGTGATGGCCTGTAGAGAGAGCTGGGAACCTTTATTTAGTCTCATCTCAAATGAAACTCTGTGTGCTTGGTCTGAGTCTTCTGTGCAAACCTACGCCTTCACTCCCCTGCAGGCAACCTGACAATTCATACAGCAGCAGATCTTTTTTAGCCTTTTGCCTCCTACGTAAAGTGACCCTCTCCAAAGAGAGTGTCTATGGTCTTCTGCAGTCTGTGATGTGTGGAAAGTTGTGAATATAATCTGCTATAGAGAGTTCTATTTTTATTTTCCCACACGAAAGGCAAACACAGACAAGAAAATGTTGTATGTTACTGAAAATTGTACTAACCCACAGTTCAAATGTCAATATTTTATTTAGGATATAAATTATTAATGGTAGAAAATTCTTTTTCCATTTCTTGAGCATGATTCATAGATCTTTGAGGACCAGAATCTTTTTTTAACTCCATGACCATGCAATTAGATATCCAAAACTCTTGTTCAAAATTTGCTATACACAATCTTCAGGTAATGGTCTAATTCAACTGATGATGAGTATAAAGATCAGTAGTCAGCTAAAGGAAGTTACTTAATTAATTTAATCTAGGCTAGAATGTTATAGCCTTCTTGGGGCTAAGATGGTGATTGGAGAAAACCCAAGGGGGTCTGGTTGATTAGGAGAAACTGTGGTTTTTTTTCTTTTCGTAAAAAGCATCTGACTGATGAATTTGGGATACAAAAAAGAGGTGCTACAAGCCGTGCAGGCTGTTTCTCACAAGTCAAAACTGAGGAACAAGCTTAATGTTTCAAGCTACAGTGGATTCAGGCAAGCTTAGTTCATATATTATGTGTCTCAGAAACCGTGCTCTTTCTGTAATGCTAGAGATTCATGCGATGAAAAGCTACTGTAGGAAAAGCTTTGTTGAGTCTCAACATCTGCTGCAAACTGCTAGGTACAGTTCTCTCCAGGCTCCCTGCACAAAATCCGGAGTTATCCACTGGAGAGAGAGCTGAAAGCTTGACAGATCTGGGGCTCTGCTAGCAAGACCCAATGATAAATAGAAATTAATACTTCAGTGGCTGTAATTACATGAAAAATAACTTGTTTCCTAAGTCTCTGGATGTGGAAGTTTATGACTGAGTTAAGTTTGATTACGAAGGCTGTTAAATCCATCCAAGCTGCATCTGAAATGCATCCAGATTTATATTTTTTTCTCCCATTAAAGACTTTGGGGAGAGACTGTCAAGACTCAAAGGATAGGCTTCTAGTTGTTTATAAAACAGTTATGCAGTTTGTTTTAGAAAGACAAGATTTACACCAATCAGTTGCATTTCTTCATTTTGAAGGTCTTGTTGGAGAAGGGTCTGTGCTGGGTTGACCTTGGCTGGTGGCTCAACAGAGCAGGGAGAGAAAATAAGATGGAAATGCTCATAGGTTGACATAAAAACAGGGAGTTGTTTCACTGATTACCAGTATGGGCAAAACAGACTTAGCTTGTGGAATTAATTTAACTTATTGCCAACCAAAATAGAGTTGGAGGGTGAGAAACAAAGACAAGACTAATCCCAGTCCCTGCTCTTCCCCTCGATCCCCTTCTTCCCAGGCTGAGCTTCACTCCTCCATTCCTGGTCCCACGAGTGGTGTGGGGGAATGGGGGTGGTCGAGCACAGCCCATCACGGCTCCTCTCTGCTGCTCCTTCCTTCCTTCTGCTCTTCCCCTGCCCCAGCCTGGGGTCTCCTTTGTGGGCTGCAGTCCTTCGGGGGCGGAATCTGCCCGGCTGTGGGTTCTCCAGGGCTGCAGTTCCTGTCAGGAAGCCCTGCTCCAGCGGCGTCTGCTCCTTAGGCCCTGGGGGTCTCCCTGGGGTGACTGAGCACCTCCTCCTCTCACCCCCCTGCTCCCAGTGATGTCTCTCACACTTTTTCTCCTCACTTTCTCACTGACTGTGTGTCATGTTTTCTTTACATCCAGTAACTTTCTGGATGGCTAACTTTAGCTGCCCAATAATTTCCTTTTCCAGTTTAAATGTCACACAGTATTGTATTGCATTAGACAAACGAAAAAACTTATTATATCCTGTGCTTCCAACAGCAAGGAAAGAGAGCAGAGGTCAAGATTAATGTATTATGCAGCAACTTTTAGGCTTCTGCCTTGTAAATTATTTGGTGGGACTAAATATAGCAAGTACCATAATTGTTTCAGAAAGAAAAGTTCCTTGTGCTTGCATACCTACTGACATGGCATAGCCTGAGCAACTCTAACAAAACCCTTAAATCCCTACATATAGCAGTATTTCTTAAGGAGGATGAGTAAACACATGTAGATTTAGAAACTGAAGAGTCACATCTACTTTGATGTAATTTGAAAGACAGCCATTAAAATAATACAAAAACCTTGGTAGTGTATTCTGACTTAGGCAGAGTGTGACATTCCAAGTGGGTCTGAAACCTTTCTGTTCCGTCACATTCTACGAGCAGAATGGCTTATAAGGCTGGCAATGCTCCTGTTGCTGGTGCTTGGGAGGGAAAAACGTTTCCTGTGGTTGTTGAACTTCACGCTTCAGAACAGGAGATCAGTTCTTACAGTTCTTCTTGCCTTAAAATAGGCAGGACACAAAAAAATGAAAAAGTAGTGAAGGATTTGCCAACAAAAGGCTGCAGAGCCACATGATGATTACAAAAGCTGCTGGGGGTGCTTTGTTTCCATTTAGAGCTTTAGTGTCTCACGTTCCATCTGCCGCTGGTCTTTGCTCCGTACTGAGCGCCCTGGTGAGCTCATTTGTTGGATGGTTTGTCATGGTGCACGTGTGTGTTTGTAGACTTGTTAGTGCCTGGTGCTGATTTTTGTCTGAAGAGATGCAAAGCTTGCCAAAAAGCATTTTTCTTAAAAGAGAAAGATAACCCTGATTCCCCAAATGCCTTCTTTCTTTCCGGAAGAAAACATCCCAAAGAAAAAACCCCAAACTGAGGACAGGAAGTACTTTCCTCTGAAATAAGTTGTATTTGTATGTGTGTCACCTCTGTTCCAAATGCAATAATCTGATATGGGTCAAAACGACATCCCGATTTTGATGGTTTTCTAGCACACTTTTTTCCTCTTCATTCCTCATATTTGTCTTACTTTCTCCCTATTGCCTCTCTCTGAAATTTTCTCCTCTGCTTGTCATTGCCTCTTTAACTTTTCTCTTTACCCTCCTTTGAACCTTTCTACCTGTTTGCCCGTGTTCTTCTGGCCAGTCTTTCTTCCTGGCCACCTCGTCCCACAAGTCTTCCTTCTTTCCCTGTGCTCTTTTGCCTAGAGACAATAAAGAGCTGAAGTGGTTAAGAGAAAGTTATTAAAGACAACGGCGCTGTCAGAGTTTGACCTCCAGTAAACCAGTCGTGTTTAAGCTGGGATAAACCACTGGTTTTAGTAATCATCTAAAACTTACAGAGACAACCAGAGTAGAATAGTGCTAACCTTATTAATATGTAGTCCACTGACCTGATTAAGGTATTTCAGTATAGAGTTAAAATTAATTATAAACTAGAGAGAAATATAAATGAATGATAAAACTCACATTCTAGAGACAAGAAATATTACTGAAATAAAATCTTCTAGAAAACCTTTCCTAAAACCCCCTGGCTGTGGGTGAGGGTGAAATTGCCTGATTTTTCTGTTATGTCTGTTTCGGATTTAAATAACCAAAGTTGATTTGTTTGGCTGGGATGATTCTGGTGGCTATATTATGTAATCTGAATTTAAAAAAAAAAAGTCCAAAGATGGATTTGCAAGAACATGAAGGGATCAAATCAAAACAGAGAGGGATGGTACTGTGCACAGAAAGATTATCAGATGGGCTGGGCAAAATGATCTTTTCAGTTCAAAACATAGTCAAGCTTTTTGGACCAAGCAAAAGGCTGATGTATCTGAAAGTTATTTTTTTCCAGATGTACCACGTGATCAGAAAAACTCCTGCTTCCTGCAAATCCTGTGGTTGTGTTTAGCCTTCAGCTCCTTCAAATATGACTGAATATATGAAATACAGTTCACATCCATATGCAGGAAAGGTGATCCAAGTTTAGGCAAGAGCAGGTGGATCCCACCAGCTCTGGAAGCTGTTGCTATGGAAGGCTGCCTTCTACCAAGGAGGAAATAAGGGTGATCTCTCCTTAGTTGCTGACATGGTTCTCTTTCCTCTAGATAAGGTGCAAGTGCTCAGGGAGCTAGCACTTAAGAAGAATCCAGCTGGCCTAAAATTTTCTCCTGATAGACACATCCAAATAAGTTAGCTGGTTAAAAAGATGGCTTGTGTCTGTTGAACAGGCTGTACGTATCAGCATAAAAAGCCTTCACCAATGTGTAAATGTGGACTGAGAGCTCATGGTCCCTGTATTTCTACCACCATCAAGTAAGCATCCCTGTATTTCTGAAAATAAAGAGGCAGGATATCTTTAACTGTTGCCTCTTCCCCCCATACCCATAGGTTATCGCTCTGCTATATGCCTTTTACTTGTTTAGGAATACAAAGCCTCATTAGATATCTGTGAATACACAGGTAAGTGCAGAAGATCAGAATGATTGTCTCATCATCTAGCAAAGTTCTGATCTCAAGTTTTGAACCCGTTTTTGTAACAGTAGCTTCATTGGATAATGAACTATCATTACTGTTTGAATTTCCCAACTGTAATGTACGTCTTCTTACCTTACTGAAACTTTCCTCTTTCCCTATGTGTCTGCCAGTAGTATTGTAAATTGAGGATGATAAGCTTTGGAAATTGGTACTGGGGATGGTCTGTGAATTGGCTGTCAACAGTCTGCAGGTTAGATCAGTTAAAACATTTATAATACTCTTAAGCTGGCACAAAATTCCTACTGCATTTTCCTGCCCCATTTTCCTTTTCCTTATTTTTTAAATCTTCCATATTCAAACTCAGTTACTCATCCTTTTCTCAGTCATCCTGTAGTCTTTACCTTCCTAAAAAATCTACACTTTTCCTTACCAAAAGTACGTTGTTTTTCCCAGCTTTGTTTTCTTCTTTTGGTTTTTTAAATCTTAGATATCCACTCATATTTTTTGTAGAACACTGATATTCTCTCTTCCCCTTCCTCAAATCTTCCATCCCAGATTTACTGAGATTCCTTTGTGCTCGAGCTTGATAGCACAGATAGCACAGACTTAACCAACTTAGCCTCAGACTCTGCACCTGAAGCCAGAGGTGGGAGAATTAAGAGAAAGGACCGTGGACATCTCAGAAGGTAGGATCAACAAAGATGAAATGTAAAAAAAAAAAAAAAAAAAAAACCAAACAAAAAGCCAAAAAACATTGTCATCCTTTTGGTAAGGGAGTAACTGCAAAATAAAGTGTTGAGACAACTTGTGTGTTACGCTGTGGTTTCTCAGACAGTCTGGTAGCTTCTTCAGAAGAGGAGGTCAGGTGGATGCTCTGCATAAGGCAGAATGTTGAACAGAGAAAGTGTTTTGGTTTTTTTCCTTTTAAAATGGCTGTTATGAGCATTCAAGAAGTTGCAGAGATGATATCAAAGTGGGAATAATATGCTTTCTGTAATTATATGCATTCAATGCATAACAACAAATCAAGCTTAAGTATTTTTAATTGTGTGAAGAAAGCCACAAACTTAGAGGGTGAGTCTGGAACAGGCTGTGAATCATTAATGTATATAACATGTACAGGGCATAATCCTACTTGATGCTTTGTCAAAACCCTTACTGAGTAGTACTAAATGGTGCAAAATACTCTTTTATAAGTAGGTACTGTATGATACTTAACATCTCCCAAGCATGAAATGTTCTGTCTAGCTATATTTCCATCCTGATAATTTTTTTTTTAAAAAAAATTTCGAGAACTAAATATTAATAATATGAAAATAATGTACAATCATATCATATGAATTTTATTCTTTCACTGGGAATGTTTGGTCTTGCTTAAGAAAAGTTAAAGCATGAAGGATCAAACTGGTAGAAGTTTCTCATGATTTTGTTTATTTAAGCTTACATGTCCAGGTTTTCGTGGATTGTGCTTAGTAGTGTTATTTGTATGTGATATAAAAACGTGTCTGTAGCAGATCAGTTGGAGACCATTTCACGTCATTGCTCTCAGCCCCAGAGGACATTGGTGAGGGCACTGGCTGTCCCTGGCAGAGGCGTGAGCCCGGGCTGTGTGCCCGGGGGAGCACCTGCTTCCCTTGGTGCTGTGCTCCCTTGCACTGAATCACTTGCCAACAAGATGCTCAATTTCACAGTCTGGCTGTAAGGGTCTGACAGTCTTATTCTAGACTTTGTGTGGACCTGGTGGTGTGGGAGGTCCAGGCAAAACTCAGAAGCAGAACTTGCCAGCATAGGAACTGGTGGGGAAGAAGGGAAATTCTTGGTAAGCAGAGCTGATAGTCATTCAGCGTGATTCCCTGTGAGTTGGAAAGATGATCAAAGTGGTCAGAGAAGGCCTCTGTCAGCCTCCACAGCAGAGATCGCTGCAATGAGATTATTCTGCAATGTCAAAAATACGGTCCTCTCAACCAGAGTGTTTTTGGGCAATTGTTTGAGCTAACAGATCCGAATGTGCTGCTCACACTCCCGTACGTTCCCTGGGCAGGTGGTTTTGTCATCCATAAAAATCTGTCTGAACTTGATTGTTGCTGTGCTGTATATTCAGCTCATTCCCACTGGGAATATCTCGAACTGCCAGCATCCTCTGTTGCCTTCTGTCCCTATTTACACAGCCATCAACAATCCTCTTTGTCCTCACAGCCCCTAGATTTCTGCAACGTGTCTGCATAGTCTCCACTGTCTCTTCCTGTGGATTCAAGTAGTCTCTGTGAGCTTTGTTCATCTCCTGTGTCCATTGTTCTTTCCCTGGAGTTGGCCCTGCAGATAGAGGTGCCCAGAACAGATCTCCCAGGGACCCTGTGCTCCCAGTGCCTGTCCAGGACAGCATGTTCCTCTGAGTAACTCAACAGTGACACACATCTCACAGGTTGGGAGCACTAAATACAGGTTTTAGGTAGACAATCTCTTTCGAATCTAGAGAGAACATATCAGCTGTTAACACTTTGCTTCAACACAGGATAGAGAGAGTTAATCTCTGAATTCTCTGGAGATGCGTGTGTAAATATATATATCTATATATATATATTTGAGATAAATAGAAGACAACTTGGTTCTCATTACCTCATAGTGGAAGCTTTCAAGTACACAGTCACCCCACCAGCATTTGGTGGAGCTAACCTTAAACTCTCAGACAGATGAGGGAAGTAGCTATGTCTGTAGACTATTGCATGCTCCCTCAAGAGAACAGGTCAATGTGCTGTGGACTTCCATTGTCCCTTGTGTGACTACAGTGCCTCTCCAACTCAGAACTTTTCAGATTTTGTGAACTGTTTGCTTTAGGGCAGAAACCTACGTAGACAGTGAGACAAAAAGAAACAGACCTTCTAGCAGTAACATATTCCAAGCCTAGTAATACTTAAAAGAGTTGAAGAACAATAAGGCCAAGATACTTAAATTTCTCAGTGCTTTATTCCATACAGAATCACAGAGTGGTTGACCTTTGAAGGGGCCTATGGAGATTCTCTCCTCTGAATCTCTGCTGGAGCAGGCACAAGTATATCACGTTACCAGGGTTTTGAATGTCTTCAAGGATGGAGAGTCCATAACACTATTTTTACATTTTTTTGTGTTTGAGAATGCAAAATTAGAATTTAGATCTAGTCCCCTGTGACCTCCATTAGTTGATCCACTCACTTTTCCTTCCATGAGTTTTTTTTTTTTTACTCTAGGAATTCGACTTTGCAGTCTGAATGTATTTCCATTTTGACTAACCTTTACAATTTCTCTGCAGCTACACATTTCCAGTTTCTTTTGTCATACATTATTTCTGTTCTACACCCCCCAAAATTATAATCTCTCTTGCCTTGTGATTACATTTGGACACAGTTTATGTAAAAGAATATTTATATAAAAGAATAGTACAGAAACATAAGTATGGGTGGAGTGCAGGCTCCTGCAGAGGCGATGCACACGCTCATGCACTATTAAAGACAGCCTTGTTCTCAGCATTTGTCTATTTTTAGTAACATTTGTAAATATATAAGTGGATAAATGGAGTGGAAAGCTTCTGGTGAGTTCTCTCTGGTTATTGAATGACAACTGAAATTTTCTATCAGTCCTGGCTGTAAGCTGTTTTATGCTTATTTTGTTAGAAATAATTTTTAAAAATGACAGAAGTCTATGTTCCATGTATATCTGTAACTATGGAAACCAGGAAGTGATTAAGAGGAGTACAGTTGATGCCTCTGTGGCTCATCAAGACAGCCAAATGTTTAAATAGTTAGACAAAACTTCTTGCTTTTAAGAAGGTTAGGAGAATACACCAAAATGATGTATGAAACAGCGATTTCTAGTGTAGCTTAATGATCTATGAAAAGTGGAGATTGATGTTACAAGAAATGTGACTAGCAATTAGTGGCTACTGCATTATCAGAAATATACTAAGAGATTGAAGGAAAATCAGGTAAGAGGAATAAAGTTGAAAAAGAAACTGATCTACGAGGAAAGAGTGAGACAAAAGCAGAGCTTTCTGAAGCTGTGATTGTTGCTGGGGCTTCGAATTCTCCCCTGCCAAGGAAATAACAATAGTGAGGATGGGACAGGGTAGTGTGGATGAGATGAGTGAGGAGTGAAAATACGGAAAATGGATTTTAAATGGGGTAGGCTTAAATACAGGACCTGTGGAGGAACCAAACCATTGGGATGTTTGGGATTGCTGAGTTTCACAAGTTGTTTAAGCCTCGTCACAGTGACCTGTGGATAAATAAAGCCTGTAATGTCTGCTGCTTCATAAACTTTTCATGAGGATTTACTTTTTTTCCCAAGGAAGAAATTCTCAAACCCAGACAAATAATACCAAACAATTAATACTTCCTGCGTCTCTTTGGTTTTTAAAAAAACAGGATAATGTCTTTGATTTTTAACCCCTCCTTTCTCCTGGTATAACAGTTTCTCCTGTCTCCCTCCAATTTGTAAGTTTGTAATTTTTGATCATTTTAGTTAGAAGTAGACCTAAAGCCAGAGCTGCAAGGGAGTTCAGGTGCAAGGTTTCACAATTTGTCCAAGCTGTTCTCCTGCTTTAGGAGTTCACAACTGTAACTGAGAAAATGCAATTTTTTGTAGTATGTTTTTAGTGGTATGTAATA
Organism: Scolopax mira; assembly: GCA_004320125.1. NCBI lineage: Eukaryota > Metazoa > Chordata > Aves > Charadriiformes > Scolopacidae > Scolopax > Scolopax mira. The sequence goes on from BJBW01002543.1 coordinate 109,319, forward strand.
ATTAATTTGTGTAGTATATTTAGAAAAAAAACTTGTGGGGGAGAATATTTCAAATTACAATATGTAAATGTGCCAGTGTGAATTTTTTAGACAAAAAGTTCTCCAACAGTGATTTTGGTTTCTTCCTTGAATTCTGAAGACATTCTCAGAGAAGTAGCGTTGCGATAGTGACCAGAACCTGGCTGTGTGCTAGTTTAGAGATATTATTTCATGCAATAACATGAAATAATAAGTTGCCTGAATGTACCACTTCGAAGACTCAGTTTGCTGCAGGTTTATTCTAAAGAATGTTTAATTTTTGTGGGAGTTGTCGGGAGCTTTCTGAAATATTGGCGGGTGTAGTTGAGAGATTTTGGCAGCAGGCCATGTGAAGAAAGTCAGGTTTTATCTTAAAATGACTAGTAATGCTATTGCTAGCAGCAGTGTCAACAAAACTGGCATAAAAATAATGAGGCACGAGGCAGCCAGGTGGGATGTGCTGACTTACCTCTGATGGCACCAGACTTGTTACTAGGCATGGGGTTTCATTTTATTGTGAGTGGATTCTTTTTGGATGGAAACTTAAATATCTACCATGCCTATAGATATATTTGTGTAGACAAAATAAATTTAAGCATCTTATTCTCACCCTTATTTGTATAAGGATCTGATCTGGAGAAGATCTGTGCGAGATCTGATTTGCAAAGCTAACATCTCAGCTACCTCTGAAAAGCGATCAGGAAAAGAGTAGGAAGTGTGCTCTCTAGTGCAAGTGGGCAATTCTGAGAAGGTGGGCTTTTAAACGTCCTCATGGATGCTCTCAATCCCGCAGGTAAATGGCACCGCAGCCGTTAAGGTGACGTGTCTCTGGGAGCAGTGGGTCCTCCTTCCCTATGAGCACATCCTGTGGCTGAATTGCTATGTAGATTCTGTGTTCCCAATAAAAGATTGCACTAATGAAATATTTATAGGGCTTTTATAGAGCTGCCTATTTTGTGAAGCTTTTAGGAGTCTAACCTCTTGAAAACTGCCATGCCTTGCAAAATTTTATTGTGTCTGTCCAGTGGGTTAAAACGTTATTGGAGGGCGTGGGGAGAAAAAGGGGAAGAAACCAATCGGCTGTCAGCATAAACCTCATTTTCCTGCCAAACTGGGCTAAAAATACCAAGCTGAAAATCTAAGTTATGACGAAAATCTGCTCTGCACAGGAAGGGAAGAACAGAGTGCTAACATGGCTTTAAGATCACAGTCCTGAAATGTCTGAGGCCCGTGTGTCCAATGAGCATCGTTGTGGGTGAAGGGATCCTCTCCCTGCTGGCAGGGGAGAGCAGCACTCTCCTTTGGAACCCCGGCTTCAGAGGAGAGGCTTCAGCAGAAGCAGAGCCTAAGCTCTGTACTAACTTCTGAACCAATACATGAAACCTAGCCCGGGACTGCCCCTAGATGGTGGAGTATCTGTGAGTGAATGGACAGAAGGCTGTTTGTCTTGCTCTTGGTCCATCAGCACCTTCTCATCAATTTTTCCTGGTGGTTTGGGAGTTGAGGTGCTCTGAGACTCACCTCCCGGAGGCAACTTGTATGGACCCATCTTGACATCATGTAGAGCAGAGATCCTAGCATAGGTGCAGGTTATTTCATGCCATTTGGCTTCAGTGCTCAAAAACACTTCTGTGCTAGTTCAATGTAACAGTTTGGGTGTAATTTCATGGTGTGGTTTAAGTGAGCCACTGCTGTAGAGAAAACACCCTCTTCCCCTCACTTGCCTCTGTTCCTGGCATGATTTCACTACTCATCATAGCCCTCCATGAGAAAAAATAGAAGTGACAAAAAAATCAAACCAATTAAAAAATAAAGATCAGTTTCTTCTATGTTTTTAAATGCGAGTGGGTTCTGGGAGGACCTGACAGTCAAGGCAGGGGGTACAAGGGGATATGGGGTATTGGGAAACTGGGAGCAAGGAAGGGACAAACGCTCACAGGGAGAAAGAAGAGCAAGAGAGGAAGGAGGTGGGGAGATGGCCTTCCCTTCTGGTGACCAGGAGCCACTGGAAAAAAAATTAGCTGTCTGTACAGTTTTGAAAAATCTATTTAATGAAAGCTTGGATTCACAAGCACATTTTCATTAGAAAGGTAGAGTTGTTTATTTATTTAGATTTTGGGCTAATGTAAGGATTCAAGTAGATTTTTGGCTTCATTTATTCATATTTTAATGGACTGGAGCCATCATAACACTTAAGCTAGGGTTTTATTACAGAATTCATTTTGATATAGCAAAAGTGATAAATGCAATGCCTTGTACTAATTTAATGCTTTGCTGCATGTTTCATGTTATCCCAGAAACATAATCTAACTTAATTCTGTGAATGAATAGGTTTATAGGAACAAATTTGTAGCATTTCTTCTTTCTGACTTCCAAGAGATGGTTCGTGGCGTGGTGGCAGAGCTCTGCTGAAGCTAATGGTGCCTCAGGCTGAGAAGAGGGTCTGCCTAATTAGATCTGTCTGAAGTAACGAGCGTTCTTCTAGAAGAAGGTGGCTAAAAGAACATTAACAAAAGCAATCAACCAGAACGAAGCTGCGCACACGACCTTCAGAAGGGAAATAGTTAAGATGGCAGGAAGGCTCCGTTAGGAAGAGCCTGCTGTTGGGAGCCCTGTTCCCTGGCTGGCGGGACAGAGGGGACAAGGGGCACCTGAGGGTCTCCGAGCTCACAAAGCGGCCAGGAGCCTGCTCCTTGTGGAGTCTCCTCACAGGCCGGGCTGGGGTGAAGGATCTGGGGAGCTTGCTCTGGCTTCAGTCTTTGGTTTGCCTGGCACATGTAACACAAATTGGGTACAAAGGTAGTCTCCCTCCCTAATGTGACTTTAGCCCCCCCAGTGCATGTCTGGAAGTCTTGAAATGTGAATTTGAAAAAAGCTTTTTTCTGCGTTTCAAATTGCAATTTTGAAATATGTATTCCTGAAGAAGTGTTCTTATTTTTGTAACTGAAAATGCTGTTTTTTCTCTGTGTGTATAGTTGTGTATATCATTTACTATGAGCTCTTTCAAGTTGGAATTTCATGTTGTGTTAGTACAGGAATACTGCTCCTACTCATTGTGGATCACATTCAGCAGTACCTGTAAGAGTAAGTTTGAGGCATATTTTTTCTGTGAATGAAATTCCCCCTATTCCACATGAAGGCAAGCATGGGATCCTTCTAGCATGTTTTCACGCAGCCTGTACAGTTGCCACGTGGATCGGTGTGGGAACTGCTGAGCCCTGTATGTGCCACTTTGGCTTTGTGATGTAGCGGTCGAGCCCAGACCCCTTTGCTATGCTGTGAAAGTGCACATTTTCCCACAGCCACGCGTGTGAACCCTTTGAATGAGGAGCACCCCTTTACTGATTCTCGTTAATGGCTTCACGTGCAGATATGCACTGACCCGGGCAAGGATGCAATAAAGCAGAAACAAACCCAACAGCAATACCAGGCTCTGGGTGCGTTGAAGGACTCCCCGCAGCGCTGCATCAGAGCTCTGCACCCAGAAAAGAGTACACTCAAACTAGTTTTGAAGTGACAGGCCAGAGTAAAATTGTCTAACGCTCTTCATTTCACTGATGCGTTGCATGGAGGTCCAGAAGCCACATTAGAGAACTGTAATCCTTCGTCGGAGCATTTGTTTGGTTGCCTAACATCTGTGGATTGTTAAGATAAGTTATTACACAGACCTGCTTTACTTTAGATTAGTTTGGACCGCATCCCAGTATATTCAATCAGGATATAATTCCTGCATGCTGCTAAACTGCTTGCTCCACGTGTTTCTCTAAAAATGTTTTTCAATATACAGTTTTGTCGCTGAAACTGTTCTGTCACCTCAAGATCTGGTTGTTATTTTTTCCTTTTAAAGAAAACCTTTTATTATTTTTCCTTTGGGACCGAATATATCTCAAGGCAAAGGTAGCATTAATTAATTCCTGAAGAGGTTCCTAAGCAGGGATGGTAGTGTAGCTTCTATGTGAGTATAACGCAGAATTCCTCTCTGTGTAATCTGTGGCAACTGGTGTGTATTGAGTCCAAACTGCAGTGTTTAAGGACAGTCGTAGGAAAATGGGTTCGTATTTACATGTCCAGTGTTTCTTCTTTCTGCATTTTGTTTTTTTTCTGTGTTTGTTTGTGTGTTAGCTGTTCCTGTTTGTTTGGATCTCATGACATTTTGCATAAAATGAATTACAATACCAAAAGTGATTATGTAAATTAATGGTAATTTCTTGAAGTTTATTACATACTTTATACAAATTTTAAATGATCAAATACATTAAATTGTAAATGAAGTCTGTTACCATCTCTACGTTTAAACGTGCTTGCATACATCCACACATATGTAATTTAATTAGAATGTTTAAATTTTACTTCAGTATTTCTTATCCTTCCTGTAAACAAACTGTAGTTTATTTTTTTATTAACACTTTTTTCACCTGTCCCTGTAAAATGATAAAATACAGGCAAAGATATATTTTTCATTAATGGCTTTGGTTTATAGCATTGACATAGATTTTTATGCAGAGACAGGTGCATGCACATTCCTGCTCTCTAATCCACTAGCAATGGTTTCAGAGTCTCTAAAGACGTGGGGTTTTTTAAATGCTGTAAAAATAATAGCAGATAGACTAAAAATCTGTTCAATTAGAACAGATAGTCTGATAAACTGAATCTGGTTTGTGAGGTATACTCCATGAAGGAAACAAGATATTTTGGAATCAAGGGATGTTTTTTTAATTAAAAGACTAGCATTTATTTTGTTGAAGTTGCTGTTTCTATTATCCTACTGAGGGGGTTTATCAGAATATCGTTTTTTATCATAGTACAGTTTGTGCCACTGTTGGAATAACTGTAGCTTTTGATTAAAATTAATTAAAATTTTAATAGATATTTTATTATCTTTCCTAAATAGAAGAAATGTAACAGTTGTCCTTTGATAAAGGCACAATCCAGATCCAGGGAAAAGAGTTGGATGCTTTCTCAGTGGGGGTTGGTCAAAGAGTAGAAATGGTATTGAAAGTTCTGATGTATTCGTCATGCCTACCCAGATAGTCTGTTCTAAGGTGCTTTAAATGACTCTTAGTTATGTTAAATATGTAAAATACCTAAAATTTTCATCATGCTATGTAAGCCATGCTCTTCCTCCCCAGGCTAGAAACTAAGAGAGCTCCGTACCAGAGCTTTGTCCTGTTGCACCTTCTTCCCTGAAGTGTTTGTTTTTTCTGTTCCTTTTAAGTGTTGTATAATGTTGTGACTGTTGCATCATTCCTGTGTTTACACAAAATAATTAAGCATATTTTTCATTCCAACTTTTGTCATCCTTCTTATCCTCTTTACAGTTTTACCCATTCTTTTACTTTTTTCCACATTAAACCAAAAGATTTTCTTTCTCATTTTCCTTATTAGCTGTCATATTTTTCCTCTCATGTCACTCTATTTCTGGCAAAATCCCCCCCTCTTGTATATTCTTCATGCATTTTTCCTTTGTCTCACTTTTTTCCTTCAATACTCACACACTTTAGAGTCCTGATTAGCCTTCTTTTTCCCCTCTGGTGATATACTCCTGTACATAATACTGTCTTGTACTGTATACAGACTTGAAACATAGAGTCTGACTTTACTGTCTGTGCTCCTATTTATCTGTGTTTCTGGAATTTTTTAAAAAATTAAAAAAAACCCTGAGAAGCACTGTTTATGTACACAGCTTAATTATGCTTGCCAGGGACACGTTTAGTTATATATATGTTATTTTCAGCTATAACTCAAAGAGATGGTAAATTATCATTCCCAAGTAGTAGAAAATATGGTACTTATGCACTCTTTTCATCCCTGCATTTAGTTCTCCATTAGTAGTTTTCTTTAGGTCTTACCTTACATCTCTGGTAAGTAGTTGGCGTAGCTAAAACCACGCACAGTAAACACTGAATTTATTTGCAGGATAACGTCGAGTTATGTTACGTGAGAAGTACTAATGAAAGGGCAATAGCGTGTCCTCGGGGGGTGGAGGTCAGGAGTTAGCCGGGCAGGACGCTGCCACCGGGGGTACACGTCCCCTCCCCAGCCTGGCAGCTCGTCCTCTTCGCTTGTTCCACGCCAGCACCAGCAGCCCAGCCCGGCCACGCAAACCCGGGCGCTGGTGGCTCGGAGAGAGCTGGGCCGGGCTCACTGGGACTGGCATGTCCCCAGCGTCCCTGGGAGAGGCTCGTGCAGCATGTGCCTGTAGGATGCTTGGCTCCAGGCAGGGTCCCGGCGCTTGGGGGAGCATGTTCTGGTCCTGTCATGAGCACCAGCCTCACCGGGTTAGAGAAGAGCCAGGCTGGGTGATAGCGAGCATGCCTTCCGGGGGCCCAGGGGTGGCTGCGCTGACTCTTCTTGTTGTCTTCAACTAGGTTATGTGGGTATGCAATTTGTGTCGAAAGCAACAAGAAATCCTAACGAAATCCGGAGCGTGGTTTTTTGGAAGCGGACCACAGCCCTCGCCCAGCCAGGACGGGACGCTGAGTGACACGGCCACTGGTGGAAGCTCGGATGCCCCGAGAGAAAAGAAAGCAAGGCTTCAGGAGCGCTCGAGATCGCAAACTCCCTTAAGCACAGCAGCTGCCTCGTCACAGGAGATCTCCTCTTCCAGCGCCCAGCCCGACCGCAGGAAAGCAGCAGAGGTGTCGCAGCCAGCCATGGGCCTGGACCAAAAGCAAGTTTCATCGAGGTCTAGAAGTGAACCTCCAAGAGAGAGGTAATGCTCTCGGGCTTGACGGAGCCTCACAGCTATAAATGCTAGTCCAGTAATATTACACAGGGCTGTCAGCTGGGCCTTGTGTGTGTCTAGAGCCATGTAAAAACAAAGAATAAGTTGATTTACTGTCTGGGGAAGGATAAATCTGCATTAGCAAATATATTGTCTGATTTGGTCTGTGCAATTGAAACGAGGAAAAAAAATATTCTATTTTAAGGATATTTCCACGCACTTCAATGCATTTTGGTGTAACTTTTAATGTAAAATTGTGGGTTACTTTTAAATTTAAAATTTGGTGGGTATTTTAAAGTCATCAAGCTAAAGGCTCGTTTTTTGTTTAATATGCTAGAATTTAAAAAATTCTACCCCCCAAAAAACACCCGACCCACAAGCAAAGAAAAAACCCACCCTGTGGAGTTCTGTCAGATATCCTTATGTGTTACCTTTTAATCAATGATTCTATTATTTTAATAATAAACCAGGAGCTATTAAAAGAGCTGATTTACCCCTGAAAAGTAAACGGTGGTGAAGCAGAGCATCTGGAACTGACAGTGGGTTGTATGCAAGAGCACAGGAAACCGGAGTGACCTCCTGCCTTTGCAGTGGGCAGAGGAGTCCCTTCCCGCGCTGCGTTCAGCCCCGCTGCTCCTTTGGCTGCTGCCTGGCAGATGGCAGACCAGTCGGGGAGGAGCCTGTGGCAACCAAACAAGGGTCTGCCATGGAAGATTCTCCTTTGGCCAGAACGGTTTATTTTTATGTGGGTTTTTTTTTTTCATAGCTATTGAAGTTCAAAATGAATGATGAACAGTGGCTAGTAACTTGCTGTGTGAGTGAGGTCTGTCTGGGTTTAGCTGTTCCAAAGCTCAGCTGCATGTGGTGTGTAAGTAAGCTGTAAGCAAACACATGGCCCCCTCCCCTGATTCTATCGACTTCTTCCCCAAACACTGGCAAGGCCCCCAGAGAAGCTGTCACTCGGCTGGAGGATGCCTTCAGGGCAGCAAAATGCTTTCTGTCTCTGTTTTTCTGCCAAAAGTGAGATGATTATATTAGTTATACAATAGTACTATTCTCTGCTTGTCTTTGAGACTTTCAAATGAAGTTGAAGTGTTCTGAATGGAGAGCTTCTATGGGAAGCTCAGGTCCTACCTATTGCTAAAAACTCATGAGGAACGGGAGGTGTAGAAAAAGGAGCCAGGAGCTTGACCTGGATCGTATCCAACATTGCCTGTCCTGTAGGACATCAGTGAAAAGCTGTGATGTGCAACCTGAAGATGTATGAGTTGTGGAAGAGAGGATTCAGTGCCACAAAACAAAGCCCTGGTGACTTTGTCCTGGTGTGGGTTCATCTCAAATACAGTGTATAGGTGTCTTCAGTGTTCTTCACAATCGATGGATTCATATGTGAACTGGTAAACAAAACAGCAACTGCAATGATGAGAGAAATTAACTTACCTGGTATAAAGGGATTTTATGTTTCTTTGGCTTGTTTATTCTCCCAAAGCAGAAGATGAAAGAGGAGAGAGCATAACTTTCATGCAGCTTCATTATTCATTGTTTGGGCTTTTGCTATATAGAGAAATAAATTACATTTTTCATCTTCTTTTATTACCAGAGGAAGGAAGGCTATTAATTTATCTCAGGGAGTCCATTTGCTTTTCTTTATGTGCTTATGAAATGGGCACTTCTTTCTATAATTTTAATAAGATAAAATAGACTAGGTCAAATATTATTGTTTCTGGATATATTACCTTTGCGCTTTTTAATTATCCATATTACTTCTTTCCGTAATGCCCATGTGGAGATACTCCAGTTGGTGGTATTTATATCTTTACTGTCAGGGTGCTTGAGGTCAATTGTATGGTTGGGCTGTAACCCTCACCATTGCTGCCAGAAAAACAGAGAATGTACTTTGTCATAGTGCTGCAGTTACTGCAAACATGACTCTGAGTCTTCCTACTTATATGGGTAAATTCTTTTTATCTGCATTTAGCCATGTTAATATAATTTGTGATTTTACTATTTAATTGGACCATCAGTAATTTACATTTTTGTGGACTCTGGAAGTTGTTTGCTCTTGGGAGATACAAGTAGGGAAGGATAAATAGATTTAATTCATATTAACGGGTCCAGTACCTTCCTATATGTTTTGCCACAGCTTATCCCGGTTTATAATCTATTTACTGTATAGTGTACGCAAGTATTTTTAGTTTGCATTCAATTCTTCAAATTCTTGTACTCCTTTTCATTGCAGGAAGAAGACGATACTGGTTTCAGACCAGAATGGCAAAGGTTTAAAGGGTGAGCGAAAGCGTGTGCCAAAATCCTCTCTCCAAAAAGAAGGGCCGGCAGATGACAGGGAGCGTAAGGAACGGCACGAAGGCAGAAGGCTGGAGAAAGGCAAGTCACAGGACTACCCAGACTTGCCAGAGAAACTTGAGGAAGGCAAAGTGCCTGATGATGAAAAGCAAAGGAAGGAAGATGAGTATCATACCCGTTACAGGAGTGACCCCAATCTGGCAAGATATCCTGTAAAACCACATCCTGAGGAACAGCAGATGCGCATGCACGCCAAAGTTTCTAAAGCACGTCACGAGAGAAGACACAGTGATGTAGCTTTGCCACATACAGAAATGGAGGAAGCGGAGGTACCTGAGAATAAATTAGGAAAACGCTCACAAGTACAGGGAACTCAGGACAGAAAGTCTCTTGTGGAAACTCAGAGGTCGTACTCTATAGACAGAACAGGTGATGTAAGAATTTCTGTTTCTAAACAATTAACTAATCATAGCCCACCAACTCCCAGGCATAGTCCAGTTCCTATAGAACAAGTAGAATACAAGAACCACGATTCCTTTAAAAAACAGAGCCGCCTTGATCCTAGCTCTGCTATTCTCATGCGAAAAGCAAAGCGGGAGAAAATGGAGACCATGCTAAGGAATGATTCCCTTAGCTCTGACCAGTCGGAATCAGTGCGGCCATCCCCTCCAAAGCCTCATAGAGCAAAAAGAGGCGGAAAGAAAAGGCAGATGTCAGTTAGTAGCTCAGAGGAAGAAGGGGCATCAACACCAGAATATACTAGCTGTGAAGATGTGGAGATAGAAAGTGAAAGTGTCAGTGAAAAAGGTAAGGACCTTTATGTATATTATGCACATGGCCATGGTTTGGAAAAAAAAAATCTGTATTTTTCTCTCTCTTTTGCCTCTTTTTTAAATGTACACCTTTGTTTTTCCCCTTGCCTTTCTTTTTTTTTTTTTCTTTCCCCCCAACTGAAAAGTGTCTTTTACCTGTTTATGTTGGTTTGCAATATTTCCTTTTGCATTCGTAGATGAGGTGGTTACAGGTAGCATCAGCTGATGAGCTCCTTTCTCATTCTCTTCCCTTTTTCACCTAGAACTGCCAGATTTTAAGGGTTCTAGTTTATTGTCTTGATGATATCTGTGCTGCCTTGATCATCACTTCATCCTTTTGTCTGTATGCAGAGCAATTTTCTGTGAATGAGTGGAAATGGAAAGTGAGCTCTGTAACAATATGAGAAGACTATTATAAAGCATAATAATACTACTGGTACCTCAGACATAAGACATGCCAAATTTTACGATGTTTAATAAAATATCAAGGCTCTACCAGAGTTCATTGTTACTAAGTCAGGACGTGGGGCAAGGGGCATGTTAATATGGGAAAGAACTGAGAATTGTCTAACTCGTCTAGATGAATTTGCTCCCAAGCTTACAAGTATGTTTAAGACCTGTTATTTCAGTTTGTCTTCATCTGTTGATGGTGACACTCAGCAGTAAGGAGTAAGTGTACTGCACTGTGTGCTTTTAAACAAAGCCTTTCTTCTTGCTGGAGAAGTTAGCCAAATTCAGGAATGGTGACCAGATAAAATAGGCACCGTCAGAAAAGACTGTGGTAGGACCTACTAAGTGTTTTTTAACTAATTTGTCTCTAAGTGAGACTACAGTGAGCTGAAGGCTTTTTCTGTCTTTGGAAGTAGCTTTAGCTCTTTAATTATCTGTGTTTGTAACTTGGAGGTTTTCTGCTGTTGTTTATACTCAAAATGCCACTGGCTCATTTTTATTGCCTTTTAGTTCCTGGCACTGTTTCCTGGCATGTCTTTGATTCATGTAGGCTAACCTCTCTGTCTGTCCTTACCTGCTTTTGGGGTCTCCTGACGTCCCCTAAAGCTTCAGCTATGCCTACACAAAGACACAACATTTCTATCCCAACTGAATAGCTGCTTGTTCTAACTTTCCAAGTATGAACCTGTCTCTTCAAAATATGGAAGCTTACTTTTCTGCTAATTTTTAAGGAGGAATGATGATCATGCCTCTGAGATCTTAATCCAGATTCCACTTAGACATTAAAAAGCAAGTTACTTTCTTGACTGGGGAGGGATTTAAGCAGTGGAATGAATCACACAGAGATGTTGTACAGTCTCCATTCTTGGAGATGCTCAGAACTCAAATGGAGAAGGCCCTGAGCTATATGCTCTAGCTGACCCTGCTTTGGGGTAAAGGGGTTTGAACTAGGGACCTACAGAGGTCCCTTCCAATCTCAACTATTCTGTGTTTCTGAGAGAACACATCTCTTTCCCTTATCTTGTGGTGATGCTTTATGCTGACAGTTGGATTTGTGTGATTTTCCTTTACTTGCTCTGATGGTGGCAGTAGCCTGTAATATAGCATTTCCTTTCTGTTTCTGTTACTTGCTTTTGTTTATGTGCATCAGTTTGAGGTTGCTTATGAAGTAGAAAGGATTTCCGATGCTCAGTGAGGGGTATCATTATAAACTGGAAGGACATTGATGTGGAAGTAAAGTCCAGGCTGAAAGTCGTTGATACTGATATCAATATGGTGATATAGTTTACTCTATAATGCTCCTTTGTAAGTAAAAATTTTGGATGGTTCCTTGCAGGCTCACGACACTAATCTCAGCTTTTGACCAATTTCCTGTTGTGTTATTAAACACAATTTGTGTAATTAAGGGTTATACTTTTTCTTTTGGTGTTATGAATACCAAAGGATTTCAAAACCTTTGCTAAATTTTTATGTTCTTGATAACTGAATCAAGTTTGTGGTTACCTCTGAGACAGATATTTAGGCTTCCCCTTTAGATAGTGGAGGCTGTGGTCTGTATTGTGATACTTTGCCACCTCACTGTATTTGAATAAAAAATATAAATAGCAGTATCTTAGGGACGCCTCTGAATTCCTTGAGACCTTATCTCTACTTGTTGGTAAGCTAGCCCTGAGTTATTAATAAGAATATATATACACGCATACATATATGTGTATATATGTAGGTATATGTGTGTGTGGGGTATGCAATATATTAATAAAAGAAACTTATTTATTAATTTAATAGCTGTGAGATATGGCTGTTAATGCTTTTTTACTTGATCTGGATATGACTTTACAATCCTTGTCATGGAAAAAGAAGTGGAAAGCCTTTGAAGCTGGGGTATATTACAGAAAAAGATCTAGGAAGTGTGAATACAGATGAGAAAGCAGAAACATTTTTGGTAGTAAAACATCCAATTATTTTTAGAATCAAATCATCATCAGTACATCAGAAAAATCTGTGGTCTTTCATAAGAATAGATTTTGTAGAATAGGCAGAAAATTTTATTACCTAAGAAAATTTTTTAGAAATACTTTGATATTTTAAAAGAAAAAATGCCACAGAAAAAAAAGTGTAGTGTTAAAAAAATGATACAAATAATTAAAAACTGCCCCTTTTGTAAACAAGGTAAGAATCCCATGTTTTTGCAATTTAGCAGCATCATTGCAAACAGAGTTTCACCCTCGGTTCCTTCAGTGCTTTGCTTACAATGTGGGGGAGGAACCGCACAGGTCTCTGGTTGTAGCAGTTTCATGTATAAACCCAGGAGGGTCTGCAATCCCTCCTCTCTTGCCGAGACATTGGCTCAGTCGGATGTAATATTTTTAATTCAGTATTGAACTAAAATAGAAGTTCTCTATGGAAAGCAGCGTGCAGAAATGTTTAAAAGAAAATGATGGCCCATAGAAATGTAAGGTATAGGTAGAGTGGATAAGACTGTATTGAAAATCAATAGCCAAAAATGGCATGTAAGGTAGATACTGTGAAAAAGTTACTTTTTAACAGTCGCATTTCCTACAAACACTGTTTGGGATTACATTAACCTGCCCTCTGAGCACAAAAAAACTTTCTACAAGTGGTATTCCTACCCCTTCCCCCCCCCCCCCCCCCCCCCCCCCGGTATTTCCTGTAACCATTTAATATGTATTTCTTCAAAATTATTAACAGAGTAATTTCCAAGCACTGGAGATGCTTTCTTTCCAACAAAAAAGTGTCTTTTGGAATCCCCTGGGATTTTGCCTCCTTGGTGGAGGATCCAGAGATTTATGTTGAGTTTGTTTCCATGATGGAGTAAATCTGGAGAGAGACCTAAAAGTTCATCTCGGATTTCTTTTAAACCGATGTCTTCCCCCTTTACAGGACACTATTACTGATTGCTGATAATTGTTTTCCTGCTATTATTAATACAGGCTGTAGGAGTCCTTATTCTGAAATCTGTACCAGCTGAACATTAGGTGGACTGAGTTTCTGGTGGCAGCGCTGTCCTGGCCAGGCAGACCCCCTCCTCTTTGAGGGCAGAAATTGCCTTCATACTTGCTTTAGAGTATTATTATAAATGAAATGCAGACCTCGGTTTAAAACTGAGCCTAGCTTCTGCCTGCTGCCATCCAATGAAGACTGCAAATTAGACCTGGAGTAAGTTTGAGGAAAAAATACTTTCTTTAGAGGTTAAAAAGGTTTAAAACCATTTAAGATCAATTTGTATAGAGCTAGTATACTTGTGTCCAGGTGAGGTTGTGAGTGACTTCTTTCATCCCGTGGTAGATACAAGAGTTATTCTCAGCTACTGTCATGCAACCTTTGAAACTGGAAGATAAAATAGTGTTGGAAATTGGAACGGTGTGAGGAGGCACCAAAAGCTGCTTATGTACTTTTATGCAAACAGATGCGCTAAAGATCTTGCATTTTGCATACTCATTGTTCGTATTTGCCTAAATGTGTATTTTATTCACACCATCAGGGTTGAAAACATACCTGGTACTCGCATGTTGTCAGCAAAAAAGCTAAAAGCTAAAGCTCATTTTGTGTACGTGCTAATGGATTTAATTGGGAGTGAGGAGAGCATGATAGTACTGGAGTCTTGTTATAAAAAAGCCTCCTGAGATGCCATTCCAGTTACTGTCTGTGGAGCTGTGAGCATTTCATTCATCATGCCTTTCCTACAGTGTTGGGAAGAACAGAGCGACCTGATTTCATGTGTATAAACGGAGCACAAAAAGCCATCAGGATAGGATATAGAGAAGTGGCTTTAAATGTTTTTAGCTGGGTGTTTTCACTGAGGTATTTTAAATCTGGAGTGTAGGCAAGTCAAGTTGTACTGTAACATCTGCCAGCATATTTTAACATCTGTTTGTGTGAAGGGTTGAGCATGGAGCTGAATTTGTTTTAAAATATGACTGAGCTTTACCTTTTTGTAAAATGAAATACCTCTGCTGGGAAGATTGCTAGTTCTTAGAAATCAGTTCCAATTTATCTTCTAGTCCTTGGTCAATAATTTAGATCCACATCTGATTCAAACGTTAATGAAAATATAACCTAAAGTGGCTTTAACTTCAGAATTTTGATCAGTTCTAACACTATTCAATGCTATCCATATTTAGTACTTTTGAGTAGCTGAAATTATTTACGGTGCTTATGGACTTGTAAATAAGTGCTTATTAAATTAGTCTTGGGTAGTAAGAAACCTGTCGTGTGCATAAGAATTATCTAAAGTGCATATATACATATGCAAATGAAATAAGCTGAGCATGAATGAGAAAATACTGTTGCCAAGAGCTCCAGCACTTCACTGAGATATGTAGCCATATAAATGGGAGTGTCATGGAAGATATACAGCTGAATTCTCTGTTAAAATCCCCATTTCTCTAGTTTACCTGAAGAAAGTTGTGAATGTGCTGGAGGAAGCTTGCAGAAAAGCAGTGAGATTGACTGAGGTGTATAAAACATGATATATGAGAAAAATTGGTATGGATTGGGATTGAATCCCAAGAAGGAAAGAAGCAAGGGTAAAAAAAAAAAAAAAAAAGAAAAGAAAAAGGAAATAAAAATGGGGGAAGAAAAGGCAGAAAAGACAGGGAGGCAGGACTGGGCCTTAAGTGGGAAAGAAGAAAGTGGAGGGAGAAAGAGATGGAGTGAGAGCGCCTCTCTTCCTCTGGAGAGTCAGTTGAAATAGAAGATCCTTGGAAATAAAACTGCTGCTTTTGTCCCTGCGGCAGGTTCTGGGCTGAGGTGGGGAGGATGGGGGTGAACCCACAGTACTCTGGACTGTAGCTCATCCTTTGGTTATACTTTAAGTAACGATATTTGATAGCCATTTCCAGCACAAATTTATGTAATAACAATTTAGTTTATGAAAAGGAAAAAAGAAATGTACGTTTTGACTTACCTAGAGACATAAAGGGTTAAATCTGGAGTTAGTTCTTTTGACTCTGGCAGCTGGCAAGGACTGATGTTTCATTGCTATTAACATGCTCCCTCTTCTCTGTTGCATGATTTTTCACATGTTCATTATTTTAGTGTTTGTCACTTACCTTTCTCCTGCACATCTAACTCATAAAATAGCAACAAATTTGTCTTAATAGTAGTTTGTCCAGCAGCAAGATGAGTACTGTCCTTACGAAACGGGGTGTACTGTAGCTTGGAGGAATTACTGTCATCTGCTCAAATTGGGGTAGCAGCTGACCAGCAGGGTAGCTTTGATTTGTTGTGGATTCTGTACATGCCTATACTTTTCCTATACCTATACTTTTCCTATATAAAAGTTATGTGAACTGTGAACAGGCATTTTGTTATTCTTTTGATCTGAGGGCCGAGAGGAAAAGGGGAACTGTGAAGGATGGGCCCAAACTGCATTTGGTAAAGCTGCGTCGCTGCAGGTGCTCTGTGCAGCACATTGACGGGTGGGTTTGGGGCTCAGGACTGAAATCCAAACCTTGGCTTTTTTCCACCTGTGGGTGAAAAAGGAAAGACCGTGAAAGAAAAAGGTAAATTAATTATTGGCTTATTATAGAATAATACATTCACTTTTATTAATTTTAATTTTAGTTAGTTATAGAGTTAGCTAGGAACAAACAAGTGTCTGATTCTGTTATTTTCTGAAAAAGTTCATTGTTATTTCCTTTTCTTAGTTACAGGGATTCAGTGTATTCGTTCTGATCATCCTAAATCATACTGAGTCCAAACATAGGATTTTTAGCATGTGGTACTGAGTATTATTGGTTAGTATTTTGTGTTAATATTAAAGGCCTTTGATACCTTTTTTGCTTGTAATAATGCACTTAATAACGGTCATACGCAGGAACCATTCCAGTCTCTTTCTTTCAGACCTGTTCTATTTAGAACAACTTGTTCGTGTTTTTGTAACGGTTTTCTAAAGGATCTAAGTTCTTGGTACTTTTTAGAATTGACGTGGAATAATCTTGGGCAGATTTGAGGGCACACAGAGCTTTTTCCCTCTGAAAATCAGTGGTGCTCTAGATTTGTTTGGGAGTTGTCCTTCACAGAGTAGAAGTGGTTTTCTGGATCAGAGCTGAGCTTTGGAATTTCCTTCTGGTAGGTAGGAGTCAGTATATATGTTTTAATGGCTGGCTTTTTGTTAATTTGGTTCTTTTACTAAAAATGTAATATATCTTTTCACTGGAAATGGAAGCTCAAATATGAATGTGAATTCAACTGTAAGTTCAAATTAACTATTCCTAAAACTTGACTGTTCATATTAAAGTTTATTAACTAAATAGAATTAATAAGCTAATAATTAAAAATGTTTGTCTACTTTTATGGGCCTGTCTATATTAAGCTATATTAAACTTGCATGAATTTTTTAATTTTTTTTTTTGTTAGGCTATTACAAGAGTTCAGTGCTATGAATTTACTTCTCTGTGTAGTTTACTTGCTCAGAGAAGATGAAAGCACCGCACATGGGTCTTTTTAACCCTTTAGGCCATGTGCTCTTAGCCATTAAAGCTGTGCTTAAGAGGCTGCTAGATGGAGCAAATCTAATTTTTATCTATCGCACTGTTTATGCAAGACACTCTCCTAACAAAAAGAATAATGCAGGCCCACCTTCCTACTCAAACTAGTAATTTAGAAACCTTTTTCAGGTCTTATCTCCATGTGCGTTTTTCCATAGCTCTACAGAGCAGTTATTTGTTACATGAGTTGTGTCCTATCCTCATAAAAAAATAAACATAGCAAAAAATATGTAGTCTTTTTTTGAAGACCATGAGCTAGATTCTCAAAAATCTCTATGTTTGTGCTTAAGAAATCTTGCTGATATTTCTGGCAAAATTGAATATATTCTTCCTACTGATCCATAGCACTTTTCCTTCCCACCTTATTTTTTCTGTGACCTAATGCATAGGAACACCTCTTTAATGAGAGCACAGTGTTCTCTGCCTCCAAATGCTGCAGTGAAGTAGGGTCAGGAACAGAAAGAAAAGACACAATAGTGCATGTGAATGTTTTCGTGGTCTGTTTTATTGTAGTTTCATAACATTAGTAAGATGAGATTTTTTTGGAGGGCTGTACATACTTGTGAGTATATACATAGCTGTTTCTGTGAATGAGAGTGCGGGTGCGCTGTTGGGAAGGCTGTGTGCATTCCAGCACGTCTGCTGTGTCCGGGTACTCGAGGTATCATGATGTGTACTTGTAGGAGGGTCCTAGGGCTGGCTCTGACATCCATGGGGGGTGTTAGAGGTAGGAAGCAGAGCTATGTGTGATTATGCTTTTTTTGCTTTATTCTTTGCCTTTGTAAAGTATGTGGAAGTCAGACTCTTCTGCACTGAAGATTATTGGCAGGTGAGAGAAGGGATGCTGTTCTGAGGAAGCCTGATGAGGTCCTTGGAGCACCTCAGCCCTGCTCCTGCATCTCTGGAAGGAGCTGCAAATCCTAACCCTGGGGGGCTGTGGGTTTGGGGTAGGAGTGGCAGGATGCTTTGCAGAGGGAGCTCATGCTGTGCAAATCAGTGCTCCCCAGTGACTCCCTTTAACCCGTGTGCAATTTATTTGTACAGTTCTCACATCAACTGTGAAATGAGAAAAACCTGCTCGGGTGGTGAGCACTCCTCAGTGCCATGAGCTGAGGGCTAGTGAACAGCCACTTTTTCCCTCTCCCCAAATTCCTGGGTCACTCAGAGGAATAACGCCAGCTCTTGCCTGTTGTGCTCCACCACAGCAAACTGGTGAAAGTTTACATCAAAATACATAGGGTGCCGGATAATTTGGTATTCTGTACAGGCTCAGAGCTTACTTAAAATATAGTATAAAAGTGACTCACACTTACAGATGAAATGGAACCTCACAGAAGCGACCCACAAATTTAAATAGATGTAGATTCTCAAAACTTTCTGGTGTTTGCTGTTCCTGACGATTTTAATGTACCGCACTGAGGGTGTCAGCACACCCCGGTGGGCTCGGTGATCTCCTGTGGAGCAGGTGTTACAGATTGGCCCATATCAGAGGCATCGCCAGCTTTAAGCAAAGACAGTCTGTGGGAGGCTAAACCCTGGGAACGGGAATTGAACACTTAGGAATAAATCCAGTTGTGCTGCTGCAGGCTCTTTTCTACAGATAAGTTGCTTTGAAATCAGTGACACAAAAGGTTGATTAATGTGTTCCTGTTACTCAGTTTTACATCTTGTGGCCAAGGAAGCCAATGGCTATTCCTACTGAAAGGAGACACTTAGGAAGATATTAGTTTTTGCCGGTGAACAGATTATTTTAATTTTTTTTTTTAAACAAACAAATGTACCATTTACATTTTGACTTCTAATGTTTCATTTAAAAGTCTAATCTATCAGTATCCTTTTCCTTAAAAAAAACAAAACCAAACCAACAACAACTAATAATATTAACTAAAGGCATGCTGTCAGGCATCAGTTATCTGTGCTGTGGTGGACCTAATCTTACTTTGTCCTAGAAAATTATGATGAGGATTAGAAACAAATTTGATGGCAATGCTTTACCAAACAACAGGGTCACTGTTAAACCCTGCATTTAGATATATGGTTTTATTATTTTTTTTTTTATTTGGGTAGTATACAACATTTTTAAAGTAATAGAAAATCCTATTTAATTGAGATTGACCCTTTGAAATGGTCAGTATGTATGGTACTGCTGTTCTGATTTCCAGGCTTAAATCTGAAATTTTTAGAGTTCAAGGATGTGGGAAGAATCTGACTTGTAGGTGACACTGGAAAGTAAACTGCATCTATGCAGACTTAGGCATTAAGGAAAATAAGAGGAGGGAAAGTGAGTTGAATTGTTAAAAGTGTCCTGAACTAGAGAAATGGAATGAACTAGTGAGACACAGCTGTCTCTTGCTCTTGGCTGGAAAACAGCCTGTGCATGAATCCGTTCAGGACATGCATTGGGTTTGGTATATATGGGGTGGTGGTGGAAGAGGTTTTAAAGGGAAATACAATTTTTTGGGGAGGGATTTTAGTAAGGCGATGTGTCTGACTTAAATAAGAAGTTGTAATGATGCTGTCACTGAAGGTTGAATCTCCTGTTTTTGCTGTAGCCCAGGTTTGTAGTCAATACTTTTTGCTTGGCTTGTCTTTTAGCAGGAAGACTCTTCCCACAGGTGGTAGCACTGGATGGATTGGAGCCAAGTAGTTCTGTGAGCTGGTGCCTGCACCTGAGCGTGGCTGTCGGACACGGTGCTGTCACACACCACCTCATCCCAGTTCTCCCACCACAGTCAGAGAAGGGACTCTGAGTGTGGATCTTTACATCCAACACGTAGGGCATGGGAGCTGGCAGAAACCTGTCTCTGTGGAGACTTTGTAAGATGAAGAAAAGCCCTCAACATGAGCCCTGGCAGAACAGGAGGAGGTCCTTCAAGGAGAAGTGCAGAAGGATCGGTGGGAGAACAGGTGTGCTGTGGAAGCACCGGGCACTTGGCATAGTCTGCCTTTGGTCCCTTTTGCAGAAATGTTCTTCAGCTTTAGGAGAAAGCAAGGCGTATGTTCCCTGGTCAGTAGATGCCCAGGTGATCACTGTCTCTTGGAGTATATGAAGCCTGGAGATTTTCCTCCTCCATCTCCCAGTGAGGACATGCCAGTGGGAAAAGCAGGTGTAGACAGCTGTCTTGTCTTTCTGCTCACACTGTGCTACTAGGGACACTCAGGTCAGTGGTGGCATTAGCCATGGCCTTTGCTGTTGGCTGGTGGGTGAGATGGTGAAAGGCAGAGTTCAATACCACGGTTTGATTGTCTCATCCAGAAGTACAGGGAAACAACTTGATTAAAAGTGTGTTTTAATTATTACTGGTAGGTCTGTATATTACTACAGATGACAAGACTCGAAGCTCTCATTAGCTTAATTATTTATATTTTATCCCTTATAAGCTTCTCTTTGAATGGAAATTGAAATTGGTTATTTCATTGTAGTTTCTAACCAGGCAGATTTTTGTATTTCTGAAGTCCTGCAGTATCTAGATGTGCTGCAGAGAGACATGTATTTTTACTGAGGAAGACTGTCTTTGCCAAAGAAATACTTTTATTGTTGTATGGTTTGGATATGATTAAATCAGATTAAATTTTAACAACAAATTTTATTAGCTGTAATTTTCTAATCATCTGGCTTTTGCAAATATGCCAATATACTGGTTCTTTTTTTTCTCTTTTATTATGAGTATCTAATTTGGAATACAAAATGTTATTTCTTTTTTTTTTATTTGGAATATATTTTTCTTATATAAAATTACATTTCCATGCACATGTCTATTATGTAAGAAAAGTATTAAATCACAACTAATTTGTAAGAAATGGTAAATTTTTGAAGGGCCATTGTCTTTTCAGTGTGCTGGAAGTAAATCTCCAGCTTGGGAAGTTTTACATAACTCACCCCAGCCAGGTTTGCTTTACACGAGTGCTTCAGTTGCAGTTCAGCAGAAGTTGCCCAGTGCCCCACGGCTGAACATCCACAGCGACTGCAGCAGCAGCCACGGGTGCCTGAGCTGGTGTCTGCTGCTGGCTCAGAAGCACTAAGAAACTTCTTCTGGGTTCTATCCGTAGAGAAAGGATCTTTTCCCCCCACCCCCCATCTTATTTCCTGAGAATTTTTAATTCTGGGTTCCTACGATCATTAACTCCTTGTGGGGACTGGAGCTCCTTGTGACTGCAGTGAGCTTCTCTGCACTAATGCAGGCACCGGTGCTTTGCTTCACTGCAGAGATTTGTTTGGATGACAAGAGCTCCCGGAACCCTCTTTGGTGTCACCGGTGCCGAATGCTTGATGCTGCAGAATAATTTGGCTTAGAATCAGGACGCAAGGACCTTAGGGACTTCTTTTATACCGTCTCCTTCACGCTGAAGTGGATTTTTGCTTGCATTACGGTTCTGCCAGAGTTGCAGGCTGCAATTCACAACCTGCTAGATGCCAGTTGTGCTTTTTTAACCATTCTCTTGCTGATGCTGCTATGTTTGCTGGGTTTCTTCAGTTCCTGCTCCATACCTTGCATTCCGGGCCAGGTAAAAAAGCAGCTGTACAGTGCTGAGGGTTTAGATTAATTTTTATATTTTATATTTTTAAAAATATATCTCATTATAAACAGGTTTCTTTAACTGTACAGTTTGAGTGGAGACGTTGTGTCCTCTGAATGTAAACTATTAATTGTAGCAAATATTCAGCTGAAGCAGGGAATACGGAACCATTTTGCCTGTAAGTCTGTGTTTTAGTTATGTTTATACTTCGAAACTTGTGTGTCAAATATACTTTGACATTAGTGACGTTACATGGCATGAGTTTTTAAACAGAAAAATATATTTTAAAAGAACACATCAAAATGTAAATGTGTTTCTGAAAAGTAATAATATTCTCATTGCAATATGACTATTTACAATACTGGAGAACTAATGGATATGGAATTTAGAAATTTAATTCAGGTAACAAATAATGAGTGTTGCGTGCTATTTCTCTTTGGCAGAAGACAATCAACGTGTCCTTGATGCCCTGAATTGTGCTATTGGTACTGGCTTTAACAAGTTCAGAATGGAATATGATTCTGTTACCTTTATTTATCCATATTATTTTGGAGTAAAAAAAATCATCAAACCCATGTTAATAGAACAAACTTATGTTTGTTCACCATAATATATTGTTATGGTTACACTAAGAATATATGGTTTATAATAAATGTACAGTTGTGGTTATTTTGCATATTATCTCTGCATCATCTTGTTTATATTACAGTATTTGCGTATTATCTCTGCATTGCACTTCTTGAATCAGGGAGGGACATCGTCCCTTTCCTTACAGGGGGCAAAAAACCCTATCTGTATTGGGAATTAGGTCCTCAGCTAAATTTCTAAAGGATCACAGGGGAAAGTAAGAGGAAGAACTGATGGTTGCAAATTCCTTGGGGATTATGCAGTGTGTTGAGAATAACAAATATCTTTAAAATCTTATATCTAAGCAGTTAACACTGTCCGTAAAAGTCATTTTTGAAAAGTAGGGGGTTTTACTAGAAGAATTAATCCTAAAACATTGTGATAGAATAAGTAATGAAAGAGGGTTTACTATCTGAACTATTACAGCTGTATTACTTAACGTATTTTAAGGAATCCATGTGTGGAATCCATTTCTTTAGCAGAGTTTAGAGGAGAATAAGTGTACACTGAAGGGAGAACGTGGAGAGGTGTGTTGGAGGAAACAGTGCTGAGCAGCGGTGGCAGCAAATCCGACAGAGATGGAAGTGAAGCAGCAGCAGGAGCATCAGGACCAGATGCTGCCGCTCAGGTTGGGAAGGGGGAGCGGGCAGCCTCTGCTCTGCATGGAGATTAAGGGACGACACCGGAGAAATGCTGGGGTTCAGAACAAAGCCTCGCACTCTCTCTAATGCTTAGGAATTTTTTATAGCTGCATGAAGAAAGTAACCCTCTGTTTTCCCTTTGGGGTGCTCACTGCAGCAGAGAGCCATAAGCTGCCCTCCAGCTTGTCAGCAGTGGGCGCAGGAGGGGAAGCGGCTGGGGCTGGGGCTGGGGCTGGGGCGCAGGGAGCCGTGACGCCCTGCGTTGCGGATGCTCAGTGGGCAGTGGCACCCAGCAGCACGTCTCTAGCCTTTGGAATAGCATGGAACTGAAAGATATTTTAAAATCACAATGGCCCCACATCCCCTGGTCTGGCTTCAGCCTCTCCTGAGAGCGTTTGACTTTTTTGTGTAATAGGCCATAGAGTTATAAAGGACTATTAATCCAGACCAATCTCTGGCCACTAAATGTAACTCATCTCTCCCTTCTAACCGTGCTTCAGTGAAGCTAAATACTGCACTCTGAAAATGTACCTGTGTGCCACAAGGAGAGAACCCAGAGGCTGAGGTGTCATCAAGGTCACTGTCACCTCTCCCTCTCCCCTCTGCTGTGACAGCGTTCCCACCCCGTCACCTCCTGCACAGCTCCTCCTCGAGGGGCTGCTTGACTTCTTTGCCCTCTTTGTATGCTCCTTTGTCCCGCTCTGACAGTGTGCAGGGCAGTTGCATGTCCACATCTCCAGAACTACCAGCCTGGGTGGCTTTTGCAGATGACTTCTTATACATTTCACAAATCTCATCACATGCTGACAAAAGTTATCGGGAAATCATGCCAAAGCTCAAATAGTGTTAATTATATGTAACAGGAACTCAAAACTCAAGTTATATTTTGGACATTTCACATAAAATTCACCTTGCACCCAGATAAAAAGAATGTATTGAAAGAATTTTCAGTAATAAGCCACTAACTAATAATTCCTTTGCATAATCAAAAATAATTGTGAATTTGCAAGCTCTTCTAAAGAAGCAACTTTGCAATAGTAGCCAAGGGAGAAGTCAAACGGATTTTTCTATTCACTAGGTTTAGTTTAATATTAGTATCCTTAACAATCAAAATAGTATTTAATGAATTCACTAATATTTCCTTGCCTAATTATTTCTGGTCTGCAGATATCAATTAGCGTTGCAACCTGCACCATACTTACAATGGTAAGCATGATAACTCCATGGTACTTTTCTGTTACTTCCAGAAAAGATTTTTAAACCATGGGGTTTGTTTCAAAATAAAATGCCCAAGTGTTCATTTTGTGTGAGAGAATTATATGTCTTTATCTTCTAAACACAAAAGTAAGGAATAAACGTTTATTTTCCATGTGTGCAGGGTGAGCCCAGGTTGTCAGTTTCTACATGTAAAGCTCCATAGACCCTTTTTCAATTACTTCCTGTTACTCAGAAATTTAATTAAGATATAGAAGGTCATTTGTCTGTCTCATCATTTTGTTAGAATGCCTAAATAAATGTTGAACTGTGGGAAGGGCCCTGGTGGCTGGCGCTGTCTGGGTGCCAGCCCCGTGCTCCCAGGGTGAGTCTTTATGGCCGTGAATTGTCACTTGTCTTCACCTGACCTGTGGGGTCTGACAGGGTGCTAGCACTCAGCGTCTGGGACATGTGCCAGCAGATAACTCAATGCAATGATTTATTCTCTGTTCAAAGTAAACCCGAGTGTCACAGCCATGGTGTTTCTTCCCACGTGCTGCCCCAGCCAGCCCATCCTCCAGCTGCAGAACCACCACTGCACAGACCTCCTCCTGCAGGGGTCTGGGTTCTTAGCTGGAGGCATCTGAGGTGGGTTAATTTGAGAGCAAGGAGATAATGAGCATTTTTGTGAAGCGCTCTCTATCTAAATGCAATAGCTGGATTTGAATACTCTGCCTGCCCCTCGGGTGCAAGGGCTGTCTGCCAGGCCAGGGTACCTGGCTATCCTCCTCCCGTGGTTAGCTGGCACCTTGGCTGCCATGTTGTAAACATACCTTCTGGTATGTAACATCATTAGCATCTTCTTTGGTTTTCTTGGGCATAGAAGTAGAAGTACTTTCTTGCTTAGTACCGTGACCTCTCACAGCTGTGTCAGCAGGCAGATGTTTGTGATGGCAGTGACTGGGCTGAAGACATTCCCCAATGGCACGCAGAGCAGCCTTCTAAGGCATAAAAGCTCAGAGAAAGAAAGCCGATACATGTTCCATGGAAACTGTGGAAGACATGTAGACTGTGGAAGAGAGGATGGACCAGGTCTTTGATAAGCTTTATTGTCTCTTTAATGCAGGCTGTAATTGACAAAAGTAAATACATAAATGGCTATTGCATGTGTTAATTAGAGAGAACTAGTCTGTCTACATGGGAAGCCTGTTTGTGCCTTCATTTTAGATTCAGCCTGTGAAAATAATTGTCTGAGATTCCTACTTGTGGTAGAACTGTTTTATTAATTAGCAGCTACACGTTAGGCTCAATTAAGTGCCTAACACGGGCTGACTGGCTGTTCTCATTAGCCTAGCTTCTTGTCTCAGTCACGGCTGCTAATGGCGTGCGCCTGGATGTGAGCAGCACAATCTGGGTGGCTTTGGGGGAATGCCTCAGGGTGTTTTATCTCCAGTGTTCCAGCCGCTTTGGAAATCAGCACCACTGGTCATAGGCAGTGATGGGGTTTCTCACATGTTGTGCTTGTTTTGCCATTGAGACGGAGTGTGGTCCCCAGCGCTGGGCTGGGCTGGTCGCTGGGAGCCGCGGTGGCAGGGGCAGTGCTGCTGGAGAGGAACCACCTTAGAGGAGATGGGGGTTGGGGGTATTTTGCTTTACCTTTATTCTGAAGGCACACATATAAAACCAAAGGCAATTATTAGAGTTTTACACCCCATCTTGAAATTTGACCAAAGACTGCAAAAGACTTTTCAAGGAAAAAAACCTCCACACACTTGTCTTGTAAAGTAGATTTATATTTATATCCATCTGTGTCCATGAGTAAAGTAATAGAACAGCAGCATGTTAATAGGAAAAATATTTCATCTCTGGCAGGATACAACTTCTTAATTATTCCTTCAGGAAAAGAGATTTAATAGATATATACTTGTTTCACTCCATTAGTCTTAAGTAAATCATGCATTATAACTGCAAATGCATTTTTAATAATGTGCTTTAAGTTGAAATACATCTTAGTATGTTTTAAAAATGTATCTGTAATGTACAAAAATAATGGTATAGGATATCTTTGTTTTCATCGATGTACTATGAAAATATAGTATATCTATGAAACATAAGGGGCTTATTACTTTCAAGTTTTTCATACTTTTATATTTAAAGCTTTGTTTAAAATGTGTTTAAAAGCAGTTTAGACCTGTAAATCAATTACCTACTCCTTAGAAAAGTTGGTTTTTCATCTTCATAATATCTTATATTTGTCTTACTTTACTAGCTATTTTCAGTTGTTTTTACCAGTGGAGAGAGTACTCTGTGTATAGGGTTTGGATTTTTTAATTTTGAGTTTTGTTGGGTTGGATTTTCTTGAGAAAACATGAAATTCTGAAACCATGCTCTTAGACTGTAAGTTTTTTGCATGATATTTATATTCCTGGGTCTCTGTGATACTGGTCCAGTGAAATTAATTTGTGTAATGAAACAAATAGTCAGTTGTGTGGTGTGGCAGTGCCCCAGAGCAGTGTAAGGAGGTATCAAGGAAGAAGCGGCAATGCCATAGGAGGATCAAGGAGAAATTATGTTTAAAAGTCTGGCTCTAGCAGAGGTCTTGGCTGCAAATGTCAAGACGTCGGTGTTGCTGCCATAAAATACTTTTTAAGCTTACTTGTGGATTTTTTTCCTAGATGTTATAATTTGTATGTTCTATTTTATGAACGTAACTTAACTGACACTTTCCGTTATAAACCTCTTTTTGCAGTGGTAGATTCAAACAAGAGGTAGCTTACCAGTGCTCTATTTCATACTGAATTTTAATGGAAATTTTAAAATTCAGTAATTTTTCAATAAAGTGAACTTTTTTCTTTTTTCCTTCCAAGTCATGCCTTTTTTCAGCTTTCAAAATATTCACCAACTTGTAGACCTCTCACTTTCAGTGATGGATGGTGATTTGAAAGCTGCTTCTGTGCGTTCCCAGCCCCCCCCCGTGCTCCGGCTCCGTGTGGCCGCGTTTGTGGAGTGGCTTCTGCTCCCGGCGCCTGGCAGCTGAGGCTGGAGGGACATGGCCCTGGGTGGAACTGACTGAAGGGCAGAGCAGCCTGGAGGGGTGGAAGGGACAGAAAACTACAGATTTATGTGGTGTGAGGATGGAGCTTATTATCAAGGGGTGTGGGAGGAAGGAGAGATTAAAATACTCAAGGTAACGAGAGGACACCAATGCCAGAAGCAGCATGAAACAGAAGATGGAGGGTGGTAACAAACTGGATAGGGAAGAAAGGCATCAAAGGGTAGGTAGAGGGTGAGAAGGGAAGCTCATCAGGGAGGAGCTGAGGCAGAAGACACATGAGAGGATCTTGCTACAGCAGGAGCTTGGTGGGGAGGGATGCTGGATGCACGAATCAAGTGGTCATGGAGTTACCAGGAGGAAGAGCAGCAAGGAAACTTGGAGTTAGAAGCTGGAGCTGGGGAAGGAAGAAAGGAAAAGAAAGCACAGAGCAATGGGGACAAGAGCAGAAATGTCTTTGGGCACTTGGGCACACACGCCTGCATGCTGGGGCTGTCTGAGGAATGATTCCTGCATGAGGGCTCTTCTGTTGCTGAGCAAACATCTGTGACCATGAGGCAGATGCCAAGCCCTGCCTGTGGCCGGGAGAGCTGCCCTGGTGTCACTGCTGGGTCCAGCACTGAGAACTGGAGGGGTCTGGGACACAGCTCCTAGGCCACTGCTGGCCCTGGGTGCCACTCTGGGCTGGCAATTTAGCGGTGGTCTTGTTGCCATTTTGAAATCTATTAAGGTGAAAGGAATGATAAAATTAAATACACGAATAAAAGTGAAAGATGGTTAATGTGAAGTTAAGCTCTCCAGAACTGCAGTAGCTAATGCAGCCACAAACTGCCTCCTGTGGTTACGCACATGATAATTACAAGCTGTTTAAAAATAAGCTTATGCATATGATTATGTAGATGGTAAGCTATTAAAGATTTTATGGATGACAGAGTGGTGCAACTTGTATTTCATAATCAGCATCTAAATATTTGTAGAAACCAGGACAATTGTTCAGTAAATGTGTATCTTCTTCCTTGCTGGAAGTCTGCTGTGTTTGGGCTTCTATTGGATGCCCATATGTTAGTAAAAGCATTGATCTAACTGGGATTATAGAGATGTGTTTTCTGAAATAAGATAGTGGAGATGTATTGCCTAAGGTGTATGTAATAAATAAATTGCATTTTCTGAAGACATAGAGTGTATCAAGAGTGCAGATGGTACCAGCAATGAGTATCTGACTTTAATGATAAAGTAGGGTTTTTTATTACCCAGTGGCTTTTAACTGATTGGTGAAGAGTATATAGGAGTGTTGTTAGGAGAGCGTGTGAAGACTTTTTCCATAACGAAAACTAACTCTGGGATGTAATAATTTAAAGACTTGAGAGAAACATCCCTTGTGAACCCAAATAGCAGCATTATGAAACTGTTCCACTGACGTATTCCAAATGGCCAAGGTTCTGTTCCAAAGTGAGGGTGAGACGTGCCCGGAGTGCAGGTGTGGATGTGACCCACAGTGCAAGGTGACTGTCTCTGCCAGGGTCTAAAACTGGCTCTGAAGTGATAGTTTAGATTTGAGGTTGGTGTGAGGTTTTTTTTGTTTCACATTTTTAAAGGCATTCTAAGCTAAATGGCAGAATCATCGTCTTTTTCTCAGATAAAATTCAAAAATATCTCCCGGTTATTTCAGGTCAAGCTTTTATATACTACTCATATTGCAAGAGGCCAATAGAGAGAGTTCTCGTTCTCATTTCTAATGACATTATGGCATTTTTGTTAGTTCACGGTGGCAATGCTCAGAGGGGTGAAAAGAAGCCAAGATTCAGAGCTCGTAGGTGCATTCTGTTTAGAAACAGGGGTAGCACAGGAGCAGGTCAACCTTGTTCCTGCTAGATCGGTCTCACATTTACCTTTCTGTCAGATCTCTTCTGGCCTGTGTTGTTCCCCTGTGTCCCTCCCCATGTCCCCTGCACCAGAAGGAGAACTGCCCCCTGAACCGCACTTCCCCGTTCCTTCCTCTTGCAGTTCCTGCCTCCTCCTCTTCCTCTCAGAGTGCAAGGTAACTCTGGGCCTCTGTCACAGACAACTGCCAGGGAAGCTGGGAGGGCTTCTGCTACCAACTCAGCCTTTTACAGCTCTACTATATTAAGTCCAGCTGTGGTTTCCTGAGCTTTTCATAAATCCATGTATGCTCTCTGTGGCGTCAGGCTTTTCTGCCAAGCCCTACCCATGGCTCCGAACTCATGGCCTCCAGGCCTTGTAATTCACAAGTTTATTCTTGTACATTATTGATGTACGTAGAATATAAGTTTGTTCCAAGCAAAGCGAGGGGTTTGAAGCTCCTCTCCGCTGTTGGCACTGTTTGCTGTGTTTGTGTGGCTGTTGTGCCTGCTGTCCACTTACCCTGCCCCAGCCCCGCGGTGTCGCAGCACCGATCGCTCCTGGGCAAGTTGTGGAGCGTGGCTGCCTGTCATGGAATCACAGAATGCTTAAGAGTTGGAAGGGACCTTAAAGATCATTGAGTTCCAACGCCCCTGCCCTGGGCAGAGACACCTCCCACCAGACCAGGTTGCTCAAAGCCCCATCCAGACTGGTCTTGAACCCCTCCAGGGATGCAACCTCCACAAATTCTTCCTGCTATGAAGAGGGATCTATGGGCCATCCCATGTCCCAACTGCCAGAAGTTTGTCCTGTCCCTACCGGTTGTGTGGGGTGTTCTCTCTGCTGCCAGCCCTGCTGCTCTCCTATGTATCTGTTCTGGAGCCGGGGGGAGGAGGCTGGGAATGCCCTGCATTGGGGGCCATTTGTGGAAGACGATGGGGCAAAGTCAAAACCATCTGGAGCGCGTAACCCATTCTGAGGTGCAAGAAAAAGCAGAAATCCAAATAAATGCCTTATGATGTGGTTTTGGTTTTATATTATTAGGGTATATTGTTTACAATTTGCTAAAGGTTCATTTGACTCAATACAGGTTTTGTAATTATTTAATCAGATTATTGCACATTAAAATTCCTGCACGCGGGAGTGATCATTTGTACGTCTTTCTCTGTTTGAGAGATTACACGTTTCTTTCTATTCATGTTCTTCCAGGTGACTTGGATTATTACTGGCTGGATCCTGCCACGTGGCACAGCAGGGAGACGTCCCCTATTAGTTCGGTAAGAAATAGGGAAAAAGAGGTACATAAATATGAATTAAAATGTTTAATGATTATTTCAGTTCAGCATAGACATTTTGTTGTAAAAAAATATTCTACACAAAATCTATGAAAATTTGGTTTAGTAAATCATGGAAATTGAAATCAGAAAAAAATTCTCATCAAAATATATCCTAGGAAAACTGCACGAATTTCAACTTGAAGTTCATTCTTTTATAGACTTGATACTAGATTTTGCTGCACATCACAAAAGCAGCTGTGAGTGTGATGCTGCTCTGGGAGAAATCACTGACTTTTTCTAGTGACTTGGAGTGGGACAGGATCGTGTGGATTTTTATTAGATAGTGAACCCATGTGGTCGAACTTCAGCATATGAATATTATTCTAAAGAACAGAACTTATGAATGCAGTTTTCAGGGTCATAGAATTTAAAAGTAAATATTTAATTCCATTACCTAAAGCATGTTATAAATGTTTATATGTATGGAACTTTTAATTGTATTATAATTCTACCTGCAGAATTAGTGCTGAGATGTTTTTACAATGGGCATAACTGTTTAATGAAACCAGAGTCCAACAGAGCCAGTAACAGAAGGCTTGGGTGCCATATGTAACATGTCGAGGATGTTTGTGTCTAGTGTGACATAATGAATCACAGAAACGTTATTGGTGTATAAATGCATCTAAACACAGGAGATAGTTTCACTTCTTTAATTCCACTGCTTGCTTTTTTTAACAGCATCCAGTGACGTGGCAGCCTTCTAAAGAGGGAGATCGCTTAATTGGGCGTGTTATTCTTAACAAGAGAACAACCATGCCAAAAGAATCGGGTGCATTATTGGGCCTAAAAGTAAGTACTGCATGGTTTATGTGGTAAATGAACGAAACTTTGCTGACTTTAGACCTGGAGGTCTAACACATTCAGTCAGAGGACTCTTCAGTTATATGGTCATTTGACAAAACCTTATTCCTTATTTTTAGTAGATTTTGAAAGTTATACAGATAAACTATGAGTGTAAATGTAATCTTTCTATGCAGTCTTCCACACATCCATGGCAAAGGAGCTGAACTGTTCTGATTAAAAACTGTATGTTTATTCAGCTTCCCATCTGTGAGACGCACTCCAGTGCACAAATGGAGTCCTGCCTTTTCTAGCTCCATTGTTTGCATTTCAGTCAAGTAATTTGTCTCATAATCCATATACATAAAAGTCATTCAGATGCATGTGTCTATGAGGTCAGTGTTTAAAATCCACACAGCCATTAGGAAACAGAATGAAACTAAACATTCACATAACAATTTGCAAAAAACTCTTTTAAAGCATTGTAGAGACTGTATTAAAAGTTCTTCCAGTTAATCTGGTGTCCCAAAAGTAAGACATTGGCAGCACTGTCTAGTTGATTTAAATCCTTACCTCAGTCCTTTGTAGCAGACTGTTAGGCTCATGTCCCAAAGTTGCCAGAACACTTAAAAGAAGAGCTGGCGCAGGGAGTAAGGTGTGACAGTTCAGGAATTTTTCTCTTCATGTATATTTTTAACCATATGGAGCTCCTAAGATGACTGAGAGAATTTGATTTGGGTGTCTCCCTCTCCCCTCTGAGAAGAACAGAAACAATGCAAAATAGGAAACATTTTGCATCCACGTAGGACTGAATGTGCTTCTAAGGGCCCTGGCACAAACTGCTCCTTGCAGGTGGTTTTCTGATAGTTCAGTCCTTGTGTGTGACAGAGGCATGGGTTGTTGGTTCTGCTCATCATGGTGGGAACTAAATCAGGAAAGAATCTTGTGAACTTGGTGGTGGCATGTCCATCACTGTAGTATAGCCATTGATCACTTTGAAGTGAGATAGTGTGGAGTGGGAAGAGAGAAGATGAGACCAGCTTCACTCTACTAAATGGTTAGTAGTCTGGAGCACAAGGCTGGGTTTTGCTGGCAGCAAGTAATTTTTTTTAATAGGTGAGAAAAAAGGCTGGTCCTAGTAGGAAATGTAGGTGGGAGAGCTTCTCTTTGATTTTTCAAGTTTCATCTTCTTTATGATGTCAACTCGGGCCCCCGGTGCTCAATTTAACATGTTATCATGTGATGACCTTGTAGGCAGATAGACTTCTGGGCATTCTTGGATATATATCTGTATTAAAGCTCCTACCAGTTATTGTGATTGCCACGTGGCAAAATAATACCTAATGGACCAGTGTTCCACCGTTTCCTTTTATTATGAAACTCCTCCTAGGATATTCCTGACAAAAACCAAACTGACTGGAGAGACTGAGAAGGGTAAATAGAATAGCAAATCAGCAGGACTGCATTTTCTTGTTTTATATTTTATAATAAATATCTCTCTTGAGGGCATATTTGGTTTTATTTTCCTGATTTTTCTGATCTCTGTATCATGCAGTTGTCTCCAAAAATATTTCTCTGCAGTTCTGTTGAACAAAAGCCAGAAGTGTGGTTTTGTCCTGTCCTGTGCTTGGATGTGAGGGCCTGGATTTTAGCAGCAGCAACGTTCTTGTGATCTGTTTGCCCTCGTTTCCTAGTAGTGTATTTGCTAAGTTTATAACTGCTGTGGCCCCAACTGCATTTGGGGATTTTACATTTGGTTGGATGTGCATTTGCAAAAAGTACATTTTCTTGGTTATTTATTAAGAAATGTTCCTTCTGCAGCAAGCAATGTAAGATTGATTGTCAAACACATAATGAAATTGATTTTCTTTTTACATTCTTTGCCAGATTTGTCTTTTCATGTAGACCTGGACTTTTTGTACCTTTAACTTTGTCTTTAAACCTCTGTAGAGCACAAATTGACAATAGATTTGCTTATCTATAAAGCAATGAGAAAACTGATATGTCTGTACATTTATGCTTGAGATGATGTCAGGGTTGTGGCTTGGGAACTCACAAATTTATGATTAACCAGGTTGTTGGAGGAAAAATGACAGAATTAGGACGACTCGGTGCCTTCATTACCAAAGTGAAGAAAGGCAGCTTGGCTGATGTGGTGGGGCATCTCAGAGCAGGTAAGTCAGTCACTTGCATACAAAATATATTTTCTCCTAAACATGGCCTTTTGTCATGCAGCTGTTAATTTGTATTAACAGTGGTAATTTTTTTAAATACAGGACAATGCTGTAATGTTGTGATAGAATTCCACAGTTGCCTACCTTTCTAATTTCTTATGAGCTCTAATTGCTTTGATGAATGAGTGAAATACAAGGCACTCCTGATCAGCGGTGGTACCAGGACTGAGTGTCACTGGTAAATCTTTGCTCGATCACTCAGGACCTGCCTGTTAAACTCTCCAGAAGCCACGCAAACTTTTTGGAAAACTCTTTCATTGTGGCAAACAAAACTCACAGCACTTGCGTTACTTGCAGTGTCACCTGGAGGGGGGTGCTCTGTGTACACAAAGGACTTCTTCCAATGCAAGTTGTTACAAGTAAAAATGGAAAATAACCCAAGAAAATGATCTTAAAATATTTCATTTATGTAAGATGTATACATTGCACTTATAAATAAGTCGCTGTGCTGTTGGCACTTTTCAAGCTTCTAAATGAAGTGAGAACTGTGCACAGCAGTTGGCTTTCAAAATTACTAATTACTTCTTAGAGGTTTATATTTTTACCCTGGCTCTAAGCAACTGCTTTCTGAACATTGTCTCAGCAAACCAAAGCCTATGCAATGCCTTCTTAAGAACCCAGGAGCTCCAATTACAGCTTTTATGAATTTAGGATAAGTACATGAAACAAGTAGTAATAAACAAGTAGAAAAGATGATTAGTCTCTCAAAATATCCTGCTTTTTTGGCATTTGTTAGTTTTTTATTTTCCCAAGTCAATATACTTGGGGTTGATAACACCAGTTATTATAGTTGTTTGTGTATTTTAATTGCAGATTATAATTACTGAAAATAAATTTCTGTCCACGAATCTTGAACTATTTGGGCTGAAATATTACACTTCTAATGTCTGGTCTTGGTTGTTTTTTAAGTTAAAGCGATTTTTAATTTCTAAAAATATTTTTAGAGCTAAAATAGTTTCACAGGAAAAAATACATGGGTTTGTATGTGTTTTCCAAGCATGAAAGTTTATTCATCCACTGAAACACAAAAGGCAGAGATGTGTCCTTGCTGTTAAGAAAACAGCTTTTTCATCTTTATGAAAAACATCCAAAATTTGTCTGTATATATGAGTCATTGAGAAATTTTACAAACCACATAGATTTTAACAAAGGCAAATATGAAGTCTTGCCTCAGGAAGAGAATAGGGCAGTGTGGCAGGGAGCACCAGGAGCCAGTTGGGCTGGAAGCAGCTGGGCAGGAGAGCGCCAGGAGAGGACACTGAGTGGAACGGGAGCCAGCAAAGCACCTTTGCGGCCAGCACCAGCCATGGCCAGGGCTGGATGAGAAGGGGTTTGGCCAGCAGGCTGAAAGAGATGGTTGTTGCTCTCTGTTCAGTGCTGCTGAGTCTGTACCTGGAGTACTGTGCCCAGTCGGAGAGGGACTCTTTGTCAGGGAGTGCAGTGACAGGACAAGGGGTAACGGTTTTAAATTCGAAGAGGGGAGATTTAGATTAGACATTAGAAAGAAATTCTTTACAGTGAGGGTGGTGAGAACCTGCCCCAGGTTGCCCAGATAAGTGTTCATGGCTGGGCTGGATGGGGCTTTAAGCAACCTGCTCCAGTGGAAGGTGTCCCTGCCCAGGGCAGGGGGGTTGGAACTGGATGGTCTTTAAGGTCCCTTCCAACACAAGCCATTCTATGATTCTATAAAGAGAGATGTGGATGAACTGGACCGGGTTGGACGGAAGGCTGGGTAGGGGTCTGCAGCATATGGCCCAGAAGAAG
The DNA here is from genome assembly GCA_004320125.1 of Scolopax mira. Classification (NCBI taxonomy): domain Eukaryota; kingdom Metazoa; phylum Chordata; class Aves; order Charadriiformes; family Scolopacidae; genus Scolopax; species Scolopax mira. The sequence continues at coordinate 144,146 of BJBW01002543.1, forward strand.
ATGGCCATAGTTTTCTCAGAACTGGGTTTGTTCAGACTGGCAAAGACAAGGGTATGGGAGGGACTAATTCCTGTTTTCACCTGGCTAATGGGAGGCTGTAGGGAACCCAAGGCTGGACCGCTGTGAGGAGCACACTGGTAGCACAAGGAGCAAAGTGCACAAGCTGGAGAGAGGAAGATCCTGTTTGTGAAATTTCTTGTATCTAGAGAGGATAGCTAAGGCTTGGAACAAGTTGCCCCAAGGGCATTATCCTTCCTCTGAGGTACCCCAGTCTCTGCTTGTCAAATTCCTGAGCAACTTGGTCTGTCCTTTGAAGTACTTTGGCCTTACTTTGAGCAGGGGTTGGAACTGGCTGATCCCCAAGAAGTGTCGTGTAGGTTCTGCCAGCCAGCTCCATGCAGATATCTTGGTCATCCTAAATATCTACAGTGTAAAGTGCCTAACAGCTCCTTGACTGACTGATTTATATCTCTGGGTTACTGGAGACCAGGGAGTTCCTTTCATCTGAGTTTGTAGCAGTGTATCACAGGATCATAGTGGGGTTGAGGTAGGCAGGGACCTCTTGAGGTCTCTAGTCCAGACCTGCTGCTTGAGCAGGGTCAGCTAGAGCAGGGCACACAGGGCCGTTTCCAGTTGGGTTTTGCATATGTCCAATTGCTGACTCTCCAGATAGTGTTTCCCTGTTTCCCTGCCTCTTACCAAGAGCGGGAGTCAGATTGTAAGCCTTAGGGACAGCATCAGAGAGGAGAGAGACAATGTTGGCTCGTCCAGAACTGTACAAGGTGAGCAAAAGCTGGATGGTGGAGTCCTGGTCAGAACTAGCAGAAGTGCCTTTTCATCACTATCTCCATTTGGATCTAGCTTTCAGTAAGAATAATTGGAACTGCTTCTCTTAATTTAGCATTCTGATTACAATGATCTTATGTTTAATCATCTTGGCAATTATTTTTTTTTAGTTGTTTGATCTCCTGGTGACTCTCAAGAAGCTGCTTAAGTCCTTTAAAGTAGCAATACAGACATTTCACATGTTCTTCTTCAGGATTCTCAACCATATTGCGCCTATTTTGTCTTCTTCAAAATGTGATAGATTCATTGCTGTGCAATTTAGGTTTTATTAAGTCTGTCATTATCAAGCCCTTATGCTTTAAAGAATGCCACAATGCTTTGAAAGATAGTGGAATACTCTGTGGCGTCCTTTCTTAAAATACCAAAATATTTGGTATTTGTGTTTGGGAAAAAGGACTGTCAGTTGCTGGAAATGAGGAGAAATGGAAGTTATTTGTTTTGGAAGGTAGCATGGTGGGTAGGACAACTTTCCTTGGATTATTAACAGGGGCAAGTTTGATAATTTGCCTTAGATCTCCAAAAGCAGTGGTGTCAGCTTCTGAGGGGTTGTTCTCAGCTGAATCTGATAAACATGAAATCATTGTCAATACAGAAAGTGACTTGGGCATCAGGTAGTGGTTGTAAAGTGCTGACTCTGCACACGGTGAGGTACCAAAGCGTGAACTTACCCTGTGGTTCCTGCAGGTCAATTGTATGTACTGAGCTTTCTTCAGAAACTGCACTTCAAGATTTTCACCTGTTGATAATGAGGCCAAAATACAGTACAATGTACATACCATTTAAATTCCAGAAATGGCAATCTGAAAAAAGAAAGTTATCTAAATAACTTTCGCATCATGCTTTCCTTTCTGTCCCCCCCAACATCCTCAGGAGTCAGTGACTCACTCTGTGCTTTTATTTTTGGTTCAAGTGACACAGACAGTGAAGACTGTCCTTAAGTAGAGAAATCAAAATGTGCAGTATATAAATTGTAATAAAATGTCATGAGTTTTAAAGGCTTTACAGTAGGTATTTATATTTTTCATTTTTGAAGACTAAGTTATTTTCAGAGTTTGTTACTGCTGGACAATGAAGGTTCTTTTAAAAAGACTCATTTCACAGGTGCTGTATTATTTTGGAAATAATATGTTTGCACAAGTGGTTTCTGTAATACGTTCTGTGTGTACAAATTGTAGCTGTGTTCAGAGAAAGGAGGCTTGTTAGTGTCTCAAAAGCTGTTATTGGATTTCAGCACTGCTTTATAATTGATTTGGGGCAATGTTACTTGGTCATATAGATTTCATAGATGTTTTGTACTTCTTTGTAAATGAATACCAAAATGAGATAAACTTCTCTTTAAATTCAAGGGGATGAAGTTCTAGAATGGAATGGTAAACCCTTGCCTGGAGCTACAAATGAAGAAGTTTACAACATTATTTTAGAATCAAAATCAGAACCTCAAGTTGAAATTATTGTTTCAAGACCTATTGGGTAAGGCTACTGACTTGCTTCTTAAGCACACTTATTACTTCTACTAATGGGACTTTTAAAGGGACTATTTATGAGTTCATTATTTTGCATCTCTTAATAATAGAGTATGATTCACTTTCTATAATTGACATTCTGTGTATGCCATTTTCAATCTTGGGTCTTTGCAGTGATGTGTACAAGTATAATCATTGGTCTCTGTAGGCTCAAAGTACTAATGAGGTTTTTTCTGAGTAGCAAAGGAAAATTGTCAGATAAATGGACCTGTGTGTGAGAAAAAGCTGGTTTTCAGGCTTTTAGCTTCATTAAATCAAAATAACGTATATGAGTATTCAAGAGTAGAAGGAAGGATCAGCAAACATTGAGCATTACAGGATTTGAGTAAGTCACTGCCAGTAGGATTTTAAACAGGCCTTCTTTAAAGAGCTGACAAAAAGGAAAACAAAAACTCTTAACTGAAAAGACTGTATTTGGCTTTAAATGATACTGTCATCAAAATCAAAAGCGGAAACAAAAATACCTTTGTATTTGTGAAGGCAATCTGTTTAATCAAAAATTAATATTAATGTCTTATGTTTATAATCTTATTTTTTATTTCTTATAAATCCAGGCTTGGGGTTTTCTGTTAAAAATTCCTTTATTTTTAATTTCCCCAAATAAGCCTTAGAAAGATTGTAAAATCTTTTTGAATTGCTAAGATTAGTGGGGTTAGCCCTGCGTTTGTCACAATTGTTTTAGTGATATTCAACACTCCTTCCCCCCCAACCTGACTCTATTGTGACCATTTTGAGCAAAGTCTTACAGGATTAAATATGAGTCATATATTGTAAATTCACATTTATATTGCAGAACAGTCACATGATTAACAATTAGAAGTTTTTAAACAAACTTGGCTAGTTTAAAAAAAAAAAAAAAAAAAAAAACAAAACAGTTGAAAGGATTTAAATTTCTCTGCACTTAGTTCACTACAGGTCTCTAAATCCCGCTGTAGGTCAATGGTAAACTGTTTCCTCCTTATGAATGCATGGTTATTTAATTGTGAATTTGCTAGATTGCCTACTAACTATAGTATTTATCTCAAGTAAGATAAGTTTTCAGAAAATATAATTAATTTTCTGACTAAACCACTCTTTTACATTTATTTCCTGACAATTTTTGATGCTTGGTTTTGTCCATACTGTGCAAGTGTAGCTGTATTTGCAAAGAAGTTCTGCCTTCTTGATGGCAATCACCATGAAAAGTACCAAAATTAATATTTGTTGCTAATTCCAGTTATGAGTTTGACCCTCTAATGGAAAATGAATAATAGTGGTTGTTAAAGGCTAAAATTACCATCCAGCTGGAGACTATGGGGGAGCAGAAACATTATTTTACGTTCTTCAGTTGGATAAATTGGGAGACACTCCTGCCTGAAAAACAAACAAACAAAAACATAAGGGAGATTTTTAGAAATGTAGTTTTTATATTTAAATCAGCAGAAAATAAATATATTGATACTGGTTCTGACTTGAACTCCATGTCTCAGTTAAAGAAAATTGGTTTGTACAACTGATATAAAAGGAAAGTACTAGATTAGTGTTTTAAATAGTGAGCTTTCCATACATTTCCATACATTTATTGCTATCTGCAAATGTCACATATCCTTAAACTTTTAAGATAACTTCATTATTATCCCAGTTGAATTATTTTGGTTTATTAATTTGATAGATCTAATAGCTCCAAAACCTGAAGTGACCACATTCCAAGGGCACATTCTTGAAGAAAACTCGAGAGAAAATACCACAACTGTTGAACTGAGGCACCGAATGTGAAGTGCATTCAAAATCAAAGAATATTTCTGAATCTGAGCAGTAGATTTTGCACTAAAAAAGTGCACCCAGAAATCATACCAATAAAATTTAAGGTTTTGCCTTGGATGACCCCTGCATATTTTTTCCAGACATAGCAAAAGTAGAGCATTTTTATTTTGAAATAAATGGAGCCTTGGCATGGAAATTTTTGCATCTTGTTACAACACTGTTCTTGTAGAGTTGTGTCTTGATTGATTTTGTTGTTGTTATTTGAGATTTTTGCTTTGGTTTTTTTTGATAGGAAGAAATGAATATTCCAAAGCATCTAGAGCATGTAACTTTGAAACTGAAAGATATTTCCTTTGTTCAGCAGTAATGAGTCAAAAGCCTGTTATTTTGTATCAGATTGGGATTTACCTGTCTGTGATCTTAAAAGAACAGGAGATATTACAAATTGCACAATGGAAGAAATCCTGATATTGGTTAACAAAAAAGAACTTACTGCACAGAATTTTATTTTTTCTTTTTTTTTTTTTTTTTAAAATTAATAATCTATTTAAATTGTGTTAGCCAATGGGAAAAGGTTTGCTTGCATTAACAATTTATCTTGCCCCAGTTTCTCCTTGTCTTGTTACCCAAACCGTGTGGTTATTTTGAATTCCTGACAGGGAATTTTATTTAATCCAACATATCTAGTGTATATCCAAGTTTTATATCTGCTTTAGGTGCTGACTCAGCAAAGTTGAAGCCATTTGATGCAGCATTGAGGGTGATCCATTACACCCAAAATTCCCCTGAGGAAATGGATTCCCGAAAGACCTGAAAAATGATAGTTTGTTTGCATAATTTAAGTGTTTTCATCTCTCAGTATTAATAATGCAAATAATGTACCAGCATTTTTAATGGTCTCTATTTAAAAAGTCCTAGCATATTAGGTCTAAAAAGCCCAAATATGACACAGTTTGGCTTAAGTAAGTGCTGGGAGGACTCTGAGCACATAGACAAGACGGCTGCCAGTTACAAAATTGGTGTCTAAACAATTTGCTCAGTCTTGTAAATTTGGATCTCTGCATCTTACCAGCAAATGTAATTTTGAGTAATGGATAATTGTAGGATGTTTATTAGAGAAAAATGTGAAACATGTAATACTATTAGCAGATGGAGGCATAACAATAATAAACAGTATAACCACAATAGTACCCTAAAAACTCCATAGAAACTAATTGATGCTAATGCTAATGATTGCAACAGAAGGTAGATGAGAAACCTATAAAAAGTAGAATTAATGGGTTGGCTATCTAAAGATGGGGGGATGAATTACCTATGAATATGCACACAACGAGAGAGGCGTTTAACACAGGAGAGCACAGAAATCCCGTGGCATTGTGTTGTTTGGAGAAGGAACCTGCCATGGTAGCTACCTCACTCGGGTGAGCTCTGTGGGATAGTGCAGGTAAAAACATGTTTCTTCATTTGTCTCTGTTTTCTCTGTCAGATGCTAGCTGTCTTTGATTGGATTCCTGCAGATGATGTTGCCAAAATTATTATTTCTCTACTGTGATTCAACTTCTCTGTGCAGAGACTGCTGCTGTGCTCGAGGTCCTCACAAGGAGGTTGAACCTGCATCATAAAGCAGGCATTGCTGAATTCCAGACAGTCATTCATGTAACGTAATTAGTGCTAACTGAAGATTGATCTGCAGGTTCTGATGGGCAGGAATGGTGTTAGATGTAGAAGTACGAGCACTGGGGACAAGTAGGCATGAATTCCGAAAGCTCTGTAGGGTGCAGAGGACAAGTGGGTGACAGCTACAGTTCAATCTGGTTTGTCCTCAGGGATCAAGCCCTTAACTGTAGCCCTCAGAGGATATTATTGCTCTTCCTGCACTTTACAAAGTATTGATCCTCACAAACCATATATCTGGACAGCACAGTCTCAGCCTGAGGTAGTTCAGTTTAATTTGAGGTGCGGAAGGATCAGACGTATGAACATCATATATAACGTGGTATAAGATCACACAGGACCTTTGCCTTTCAGGGCAGAAAGAGAAAGACATGGTTCCATGTCAGCAGCTCTTCAGTGAATGTGTCTGACATTACTTTTCTGACATTCACATTGCTCTGAAAATGGAGCTAAATTTTGTTCTTGTTTTCAATATGTGGTTGTGCTACTTCTTGCTTTGTTTTACAGTTTACGTTGACTAGTCTAGTTTTGAATATTGTATGTCATGTGTTTTCTACTATTTCTTCTAAAGAGCTTTTTTTGTACATCATAGTAAATCCTACAATGTGTAAGGACGGGCTAGGTAAGACTCATTTTTTTAGCTGACAAGCTTCAGATGGGAGGTGATTTTTAGAATTTTCATTCTTTAATTAAAATGCCAATGTTTAAAAAAACTACCACTCGTATATTTGATAAAGTCACCAGATACATAGTACCAGTTATTTTCTTGTCGGCATGTAATATTTAAGAATGGATTATATAAAGTAGATTATTGAATTTGTAAGAAGTTTAAATACAGACGGAAACATAGGTTTGAATTATTCCATGTGCAATTTGGAATCAATAGCAGAAAGCAGAACTGTTACAGCGTTTCTTAGTATACTCTGCCAAGAGTTTGGTGAACAGTTCTATGTTGCGTACTTAATTTATTGGTTTCTTTGCTTTTTGTGTCTTGCAGTTCTGTGTGGAGCTGTACTTAAAAAAGATAAATATATTGGGGAAGCGAAGGCTTCCTAGCAGTAATTTTATATATATGCACTCACACACACTTTATATATATGTGTGTGTTTGTGTATAAAAAATATATATATATAAGCTTTCCAATGAACTCTAAAGTTTTAGAGATTGTGACTTTTTTTATAAAAGTTTAGATAAAGTGACATTTACATACCCAGGAATCTTAATTTTTTTGATATCCAAGTCATTAAGACAGTGTTTCACTGAACAGAGAATACCTTTAAAATGCTCAGCTTTAGACTTAAAGTCTTGTAAATGTTCTTCAGAAATGTATTGTCATTCCAATTTTGATTATTTTGTGGATGAAAATATTTTCAAGTAATTCACTGACAGCTTTTTTTTTCCATTTTCCTGCTCTGCTGATATTTCTACAATAACAGTTGTTTCTTGCTCTCACAATGTATTTTCTATGTTTGCTGAGAACAGAAGAGAGCTAAGAGCTACTATTGTCATCCTGATTTTGGTGGAAGATTAGATTTGTTGCTTGCAAAATTTTAATAGATATGTGTGTACTTAACCAGTTTGACTTTGCTTATACCTGTACATGTGCTAGGTGTGTCTATGTTGAAAAATGCCCATACCCAATCATAATATGCTTTGATTATTTTTTTTAACCTTTGAAGAAATGCATTTTTTTGTTTGTTTAACATTGTTAATGTTATTTGCTTTTTCTTTTTCTATTATTATAAGACATTTTCATCAGTTTCGTTCTGTGAACTCCTTGAGACGTTTATATAAAACTTACTAGTGAGTTAATAATCTATGTCTTGGGTTTTTTTATTTTTTTTCTCCCAAATATAGTTGAACATCCATAGCTATACTACCTTTGCCACCTTTCTCTTCCTAAAATCTCTGACTTTATTGTTCTGGTTGTAATAATATTGTGGAATCCATCCACAGTGTTAACATTGTAGTGCTCATATTGTCATGTCTGCTAGTTTCTTGACTTGGAAGAAGTAGTTTGCATTTGTAAGATTTTCGTGAATGCTAGAATGTGGAAAATATGTCTTTAAATATTTCCCCTTTATTTCCCTGTAACCCATGAGAACAGAAAACGATCCATATTTCTAAAAAAGTGTCCCACAAATGTATTTGTTACAGCAGATTGTCATCTCCGTTGTTTCTAATTACTATGTGTATATTCACATTTTAGTGATATTCCACGGATTCCTGAGACTTCTCACCCCCCGTTAGAGTCTAGTGAGTACACACCTCGTTCCTTTCACCACGTGTGGTCTTGTAATCAGCACAATAGCTTCAGCTCTGGAAGATAAGCACTGGGGGAGGCCCCACCTCAAGGGTCCAGTTTTGGGCCCCTCATGACAGGAAGGACACTGAGGGTCTGGAGTGGGTCCAGAGAAGGGCAATGGAGCTGGTGAGGGATCTGGAGCACAAGTCTTGTGAGGAGCGGCTGAAAGAGCTGGGGGTGTTCGGCCTGGAGAAAAGGAGGCTGAGGGGAGACCTTCTCACTCTCTCCAACTCCCTGAAAGGAGGGGGGGGGGGGGGTCAGTTCCTTCTCCCAAGGAACAGGCCATGGGACAAGAGGAAATGGCCTCAAGTTGCACCAGGGAAGGTTTAGATTAGATATTGGGGAAAATTTCTTCATCAAAAGGGTTGTCCAGCCTTGGCACAGGCTGCCCAGGGCAGTGGTGGAGTCACCATCCCTGAAGGGATTTCAAAGCTGGGCAGACACGGTGCTGAGGGACATGGGTCAGTGGTGGGTTTGTCAGTGTTGGGTTAACAGCTGGACTTGATGATCTTAAGGGTCTCTTCCAACCAAAATGATTCTTTCATTCTATAAGTTACCCAAATTCACTTCAAAATTTTGTTTGGAAAGCTCATGTGTTTCTCATGTATTTTTAGGTTCAAGTTCTTTTGAATCTCAGAAGATGGAAAGGCCTTCTATTTCTGTTATATCTCCAACCAGCCCTGGAGCACTACGGGATGCACCACAAGTCCTACCAGGGCAGCTTTCTGTGAGCATATTTTGTTTTTGCTGAGTTGTTAATGAAAATCTATGAAGTACTGGTGCCTCAGCCCTCCACATTTCCAAAGTCTGCTAAGAGGTCAAGAGAAATGTCTGCTGTTGGTAAAGACTAACACCTAATACAAAATATGTATTTCAAGACCCTTGTACAGACTCACAAACCGTTGCTGTAATCACAGTAGAGGTAAAGAGTTGGTTTTTTAGCACACCAAAGACACAGGAATTTCCTGTGAGAAGCCCGTAGAAGTGTCTTGTACCTTGTCACCCCATGCCCTCTGCACTGAGAACGGTGACTCTCGGTACAAGTACAAGCCAGCACCACTTCAGGTTTGTGGGAGCCTTTAAAGAGCTGTGTGGTTCTTAAGAGTTACACTGTTCAGTCACGCGTTTTAATGTAGGTACACACTGCCTCTTGTTCTGTAATACTAGTCAAAGCTGTGCTCATTAAAGATACTGTGAGTACTTAGATGCTGTTTTGTACATTCTTGCATTTTTTTTATACTCAGCATTATTTTCTAAGTATACAGCAGGCTTAAAATTTTCGTGGTGGTGTGATTCTTCTAAGAAATTATTTACCTGTATATTACACTTTCCATAAGAACACTTGCAAGGTGACAAGTCTGAGTAGATGGATTTCAACTGTGCCTTGAGTTCAGCTGCAGCCAGGGCTTCCTCTTTGAATCCAGCCTTTAAGGTGCAGATCTAGGACATGTTGGTTTAAATGCACCCCAGGTGCAAGATTATGCAGTGAGTACAATAAACAGTATCAGTATAATCAGGCACCACCGGTTTATTCAGCTGTGGTAATACAAAAGTCTTTGGTATGAACCATCATCTTTTCCATCAAACTTAATGAAATACTAAGGGATTTGAAATAAAATATATCTCATTGTCTCTTGGAAAAAACAACGGTTACTCCTACATGCTGTTAATGTGATGCAGTCTGAAAAATTTGGGTTTTTTCCATTTTCAGTAATGTTTTCTGGTAACTTGATTCCTGTAGGTTAAACTGTGGTACGACAAGGTGGGACATCAGTTAATTGTAAATGTTCTGCAAGCAACAGATTTGCCACCAAGAGTAGATGGACGCCCCAGGAATCCCTATGTAAAAATGTATTTTCTTCCAGACAGAAGGTAGGAGTTTTCCAGTTTAGAAAATTATGTTCTAATTTACCATGTATTGAATTGACTTCTAAATTAATGCTTATGAAGTAAAGAATTCCTTTAAATCTTTTTTTATAGTTAGATGAATTATAATAAAAATTGTGCTTGAATCATGGAAGTCAGTATTAAATGAACTTTGTGGCCTTTTGGATGGATGCGATCCACTGTACAGCAAGCACGCTTCTCTTTTGGGCATTATCAGATCAGAAAGAATGAAACGGTGACTGCTGATGAGTTGATGACATTTGGTGATTTATCTCTGTAAACAATTGACAACAAATATTTGTGTTTCAGTGATAAGAGTAAAAGGAGGACCAAAACAGTAAAGAAAAGTCTAGAGCCAAAATGGAACCAAACTTTTCTCTACTCACATGTACATCGTAGAGATTTTAGAGAAAGAATGCTGGAAATTACCGTCTGGGACCAGCCGAGAGTACAAGAAGAAGAGAGTGAATTTCTTGGAGAGGTGATACATGCAGTCACATTTCTCCCGAGCTCACTGTTCAGCTTTGAATACATATGCATATGTATTTTGTGTATGCGTTTGTGCGTGTGTACCATAAAAGTCAATTTAAAACCCGATCATTTTTCCACTAGATTCTTATAGAGCTGGAGACAGCACTTTTAGATGATGAACCACATTGGTATAAGTTACAGACACATGATGAATCTTCACTACCTCTGCCTCAGCCATCACCTTTCATGCCAAGAAGACATGTTCATGGTGGAGAAAGCACTAGCAAAAAATTGCAAAGTAGGTCCGAATTCCATTTATCTCTTCTAAATTAGAAATGCTGTATATGGTATAGTGGTATTTAACTTTCCTATCGTAGATAAAAATGCTATTTCATAGTCTTTAAACATAATGAATATGTGTGACAGAAAAGAAATGCAAATTATGACATTATGACATGGCAGCCTTTCCCCTGTGTCACATAACTTTTAGGTATTTAGGTATTTAGGTGAATTCTGTTGGAATTGGTTTGGCTTTCGCTAGCAAAAGAAAATTGTTCAAACATTTGTTTGCATAATTTTCATTCTAAATAGAAAGAGGAAGTTCCTAGTTATTGGATAATTTTTTTAGTAATTAAAAACTTTTAATTTATAAAAAGAAAGTCTTTAAAGACTTGTGAGGCTTAAAACCACTTTTCCTCATGAAGTTAGCCTCAACCTCCAATACTCTCCTTAGAGAATCAGATGAGAGGTGGGCTTTTGCAGCAGAGAGACACTGTACATGTGATTTTGGGAGGTGCAGTTGTTTTGGTGAATCTGATTTCAGGTTTGTATGAGGCATATCAAAATAATGACTGTGTTGAAATATTTGAATATTGTAGCTTCTCTGTTCATTTAAAACTTAAAAATAAGTTAAAATTCAGAAATAAGAAGGGCATCACAGATTATTTTAAATTATGTTTCCAAGCTATTTTTCTGCTTTTTCTTACACTTGGAAATCGTTCATTCCGGCCAATACACAGGAAATTGGTGCAGATTCAGGAATGAATTATAAAAATATGATACTGCTGTAATTACTGCATAAAGATATGTATAGAGTGAGGAAATTAAAGGTTAGTTTTCATGAGATATTTAAAGTTTTCTAAAAGCTGGCAGTGCTGTTTCCTCTTCCCCTCTCTGCCATATGCTGCCACCTCTCCTTTCCCGCTCAGCAAACTGACTCAGCTTACTCACTGAAATAGCACAAAAGGGAGTTTTTTCTTTATTTGAGTTAACTTTTGCTGATTTAGTGAGATAAACTATCCCAGTAGAGGATTGATGAGGACCTGAGGGAAAGAGAAGGGGGAAGGAGGCTGCAGCATCTGTAAGATGTTAAAGTGGCTCATGTGTCTTGTGAAACATCAGTCACTGAGGTTCAGTTCTCCTCCTCTACTGTCTACACTTAAAATCAGCTTTTTAATTTCAGTAGTTAAATGAACATATTTTTACATTCTATAACACGACCAGATGTTGCAGATGTTGAGGTATTTGTTTACCTTACTGTTGTGCAGGATCTCGGCCAATCAGTGATAGTGACATCTCAGATTATGATGTTGATGATGGTATTGGAGTTGTTCCTCCAGGTGCGTGGGTGGACAGCATGGTCCTGCTTTCTTCTTCTTCTTCTTTTTTGCTTGTTTATTTATTTGTTCTTTATAACATTTCTGAATATTGAGAATACTGGTTTTGGAGAATGCATTGTGAAAAAAACCAGTTTTTCTAATTATTCCATGTTACCTGACCTAAGTAATGGTGAATTAAAAGATTCTGCTATTCATTCATTGATATTTCTTTTACATATTGTTCATCATACATGAACCATGGATGGTTCAAATTGTTTAATTGTTTACTGTGTAATGTTCTGAGCATTATAGAAAATATAAATTAAATTCAAGAAATCATTTAAAAATAGTAATTAGGATTTCAGTGTTTATTGCAAGCATTTTTTTTTATTTTGCTTTTTGCTTGAAACTTAACTATAATGCAGTCTCCCGCGGACTCTATTAGGAATGCATGGCTGTAGATTAAGATGCATGTAGCATGGCTGTGTCTTTTATAGTTTTCATAAGCCTCCATGAACTATCATTACCTAAATGTTCATAAATATATACTTGTAGAGTCTATCATGTTTTGACTTTTAGTTCAGCATTCCTTACATACTGAAAATCTTGAGGATCATTTTGGATACCACATTTTTCTATTTCTATTTGACTGTTGCTACAAGTCAGATGAATATGGTTCCCAATTGTCCCAAAGTGGCTGGAGAGTCACTATGGCGTTGTCAGCACTAAATCAATTTTTCTGGGGAACTTCCTGATGAAAATCAATTTATTATATCATCGGGGACTTGGAAAGCTCTCTATCTTTCTGATCTGTGTTTAAAATAATTTAACAATTTATTTATTCCTTATATAACCATAGAAATAAATCACATCTTTTATCAGTGCCGTATCATTTTGCTGCTTACTGAGCCAAATTACTTTTTCTTTGACGTTGATTGGGTTCTTTTCTTACTTTAATACACTTATCACCTGAGTTACTAGGAAGGGAAATTTGTTCATGTGTGTCTAGTAATGATATTTGCTTAATGAAGGGATTAATCTCAATATTTTTACATCAGCGTAGAGAGTGAATGTTTAAAATTAAATCATAGGTTCTAAATATTTTTTCCTGTTTATGATTTTTTATATTGTCAGTGTAGATACTATCAAATCTGTGTAGACTGACACATTTCAGGTTCCAGTTTAGTGTAACACCCCCCTCCTCAGCGGGATGGGGGGGGTTAAAGTATTATGAAAGGCTCCTGGGTTGAGGTGAGGACAGGGAGAGATCACTCGGCCGTTGCTGTCATGGGCAAAACAGACCCGACTGGGGAAAAAATTAATTTATTGGCAATCAAATCAGAGTAGGGTAATGAGAAATAAAAAAATCTTAGAACACCTTGCCCCCCACCCCTTCTTCTTGGACTCAACTTCACTACCAGTTTTCTCTCCCTCCTCTTACCCACGGGTGAGGGGAACAGGGATGGGGCCTGTGGTCAGTCCATCACAAGGTGTCTCTAATGCTCCTTCCTCCTCAGGAGAGGATTCCTCACACTCCTCCCCGGCTCCAGTGTGTGGTCCCTCACACAGGAGACTGTTCTCCATGAACTTCTCCAGTGTGAGTCCTTCCCATGCACTGCAGCTCTTCATGGGCTGCTCCCTGCAGGGACACCAGTTATTGAGTGTCTCCGAGCACATGACCCGTGCTAATACACGCTCTGTACACAGGCCACACTTTTAGGAGGGTTTAAACAATTTTGGAGAAGATCAGAGGTGAAGTACAAGAGTTATACAATGTTAGCCTCTCCTCGTATGAGAGATGCTTCGGTCTCTTAATTACCTCTGTGATCCTGAGCTCAACTCACACCACTAACTCCATGTTTGTCTTTCACTGGGGAGCCCAGTGCTCCAGATGTGGCATCTCCAATACTAAGTATGGTGGAAGGGTCAGTAAAGGACCAGTAAAAGATTTAATAAAACCAAAATGTGTTTTGAGGCCTATTTTTTTAACCCAAACTTCAGTAACTTTCTTAATTAAAAATTAAAAAAAAGCTGCTATGCAGTTGACGGTATCCCAAAGGGTGTTTTTAATGAGCTGTGCTGCTTCTGCTTTGGGTAACTCTTCAGAACCCTTTGTCTTTCTACCCTGTGAAATCTGTGCCAATGGCTGTGTTGTTCTTACCTTCCCCCCGTAGCAGCAGGGGGATGTCAACACAGCACCGTGTCACTCTCTGTACTGGCTCAAAAAGAAAAAGGCTCTGCTACCAAACACTTGCTGGAACCATTTTCATCATCCATCCAGCTTCTGTTTCACCTCACACCTGACAGTTTCCCATGAGCAACTGAGAAACTTCTTCTGCATCGAGCACCTTGAGCCTGATGCTGCTGCCGTGCCGGTCCCCGTGTGGGGAAACTCACTGTCGCTGTCACCCTCGCTCTGGGAGCGTGGATGCCATTCCACCAACTTGCCAGCACTGGAGCTGGCTCTTAGGATACGTGTGAATTGCTGCTGCTCCACCTGCCCCGTGAGCTTCCTGTGTGCTCAGTACACAAGCTTCAGAGATTGTTCCCCGGATAGCTTAGCTGTGAAGAATATGTCGGATAAAATCATCTTTCTGTACAGGACTTTTAAGTGTCCAGGGTAATCCTAGGTGTATTTTTTTAGGCCGACTAGAGATACTTTAGAAATATATTTTAAACTGAAATTTATATTGAAGTTTTTTATATTTTAACTATATTTTTTTCAGTAGAGTTGCCTAAGAGTTGGAAAGAAGTTTTGGATTTCTTTGATTTTAGTTTTGAATAAATGTAAACTAACGTTCCTTCTGATAGAGATGACAGGATTTTATCTAAAAAAAATCTTTTCACTGAATTTCACTGAATTTCACTGAATTTTTTT
>BJBW01002543.1:159232-213948 GCA_004320125.1 Scolopax mira
CTTCAACCCACCCTTGAGATACTTGTAGGCATTAATAAGGTCGCCCCTCAGCCTTCTCTTCTCCAGACTAAAGAGTCCCAGCTCTCGCAGCCTCTCCTCATAAGGGAGATGCTCCAGTCTATTTGTTTGGAAAATGAAATATTTTTTAGCACATGCAGCTTAGATTGAGTTGTCTAAAGAATAACAGGATAAAGGGAACACATCCAGTTTTTGTCATGGTTAGTCTTTTTTCTTCCTCTGACAAAACCCCAGCTGTTTTCTGCAGCAACTTTCGAATAAGAGATGGGGGAGTCCTGAGGGAGCCCCTGTTTTACGTCCCAGTTTTCACCCAGTCCTTGTCCTGATATCCGGGAGGTCCCCGTGTTCCTTTCTAATGTCACTGCACAGCTCTGAAACCCTTTTTCAGCAGATAATGTACTCCAGCACCACGGCACATCTGAACGTGCTGAAGGTTGGAGTGCCCCTTGGCTGAAGGGTCGATAAACCCTGGTGATGGTGCCGGGGGGTGCCAGCCCCTGCCAGCCCGTGGGGCAGCCCGTGCTCGGGGCAGCGCTGCCGCCGGGATTCTCTGCGGGTGACAAGCATTTGTGGGTTTTTTGGCTCCAGGTGAGCTCCGGTTTGTAGCTATGGGTGAGCTCTCCCAAAAGCTTTTTGCTCATATTTTCTCTAATTTTTAAACAATAGCTTCCCCCCCTCCCCCAACTTGGGTAATGTCACATTTTAAATATGGAATTGTGTTTATTATTTCAGTTTGACATATGTAACTCAGTGTGGTTTGGGAACAGCACACACATGCACTCAGCATTACAGTCCCTGGTGTGTGTTTCTGAGCTCCACGGTACCTTCCTGGGACGAGTGCTTTTCTTTTGGTGCAGTCCTACCCACTAAGACCCATCAACACTCATAGTGCTTCTTGTTTCCCTGGTTTATTAACCTCCTCCCACCTCTCTGTTTGAAGAAATGAAGAAAAAAATTATCTCCCACATTCTCACATGAGCTGAAGACTTCTATATGAGCTCACATGAGCTTCTATAGAGCTTCTACTCTGTAGTACAGAGTAGAAGACACAAAAGTTGGACAAAATGACATCAGAACTTGCAAAGGTCTTTTTGTATCTATTTTCTAGCTGTCAGTAATCAGAAAGTCTGTAGTAAGACCCTCTAATTATTTTTTTTATCAACATTCTCTCCTTCCTGTCTGCCTTCCCTGTCATATTTGTAGCAGTGTTTATATTAAAGACAACAAGACCTTTTCGAGTTAAAACTCACCTTTTTTAACATAGTGTTTTCCTCCAGGTCTAATAGTGAGATTTCTTTCAGAGAGGTTACATGTCTGTCAGAATGGCCATGCACAATTTGGGGAAAAAGCATGAAAGCATCCTTGATGTTTGTGATTCAGAGTTCAGATTTGCAGCTTTATTAAGCACATCACCAGTCCTAGTACAGATTCTGTGTACAGGGCAGACTTTTAGAATTTTTTTAACAATTTGGGAGAAGATCAGAGATGAACTATGAGAATTATACAAATTGTAGAAAACATGAGAAAACCCCAAACTTGAAAGTCTGTAACAAGAGTCTTAAAAAGTGCAATTTAATTTAGCCAGCTGGTGATTGAGTGACTGAATCATCGTCTTTTCTGGCCTGGAAAGAAGATTTCTGATGCAGGCTGTTTTTTTAACTGACAAACAAAATAACACATTTCAAGAATTTCATGCTAGACAAATTCACAGGAGCAGCAAAATCATTATTTGGAAATCTAAACAATAATTTGCGAAGTCATTAAGGGATGACTTAAGGGATGCCCCTTTCTGTCATGAAGGGATTTTCTGTTCAGGGATTCTTGTAAGCTAATTTAAATATCTAGAAGAGAGCGAGTGAAGTGAGCAAATCTCCGCAGACCATTTTGGAAAGGTAACAGGCACGATCTGGAAGCTGTTCATCTTATTTTGCTGCATTGTCTGTTTTAGGATGGGATTCAAAGTGTGTAACAAGGCAAACAGTGTGCTACATGCAAAAAGGCGCAGGAATATCAATCCTTTAAAATGTACTGAATTTCTGCTGATTTTTAAAATCCCATGTAAAAATGAACTACGAGTAACTTTGCGGCTCGTTTGTAGTGTTTGGAAAAAAAATGTTCTGCAGAGTATGCAACACCCAGTATTCTACAAAATACTCTTCGTGCTTGTAATTTTTGAAAGTAGGTGGCTTTGGCCAAGTTTAGTAGGAAAACATCTTTGTATGTAATTGGAAGGAGAGTCAGCAGGATGCTTTATGTCTGAGCAGTCCTGGGTGGTCTGTGCTGCATTCTCCATTTGGCAGATGAGGGAAACCAGCATTTCTTGGGTTCCGTTCAAATATTTTCTATTGTATGACAATTTTGATATGCAAGTTACTCCTGGTACTCTTCCTCAAGCCAGAAAACTTTCAGTCCTCTCCTTCACATCTTCCAGTACATAGTGAAAACCATTTCAGTTTCTCTGCCTTTGCACGTGTAGCCATGTAAAGGTGATGCCAGTGATTGGTCTGGGCTGCATGATACCTCAGGATGTACAACAGCTGAGTGATGACTGGAAAGTTGTGTAAGCGTTTAGATGTGTGTTCCTGAAGGACTAACCATCTGAGTTCTTCCCCAACCCAAACTTGTATTCTCTAATTTCCTTTTGTTGCCCTCTTGCCAGTAGGCTATAGATCTAGTACTAGAGAAAGTAAATCCACAACGCTAACTGTGCCAGAACAGCAAAGAACAACACATCATCGCTCACGCTCAGTATCTCCTCACCGCGGCGACGATCAGGGCAGGACCCGTTCACGTTTACCAAATGTGCCATTACAGAGGTAGGTGTCAGTGAGACACCAGCTGCAGTCTCTCATTATTAACTTTTCCCTGGTTCAGCAATTTTTCACAATTTTAAACCTTTTTTTTTTTTTTGTATCTGAATTTATAGTGTAGTATTTGAACTTGATGTATGCTTTTATTAATCATTCAAGAGCACTCGTGGGATCAATCATAACTTTGTAAGATTTACCTATTCTTCCCAATTTTTTTTTTGTGATTCATAATCTGTGCACCATAACAAATACATTCGTTTTAAAATATTTTTTAGGCAGTGGATGAATCTTGTATGAAGCCACTTAAGTATATTGGTAGGATAATAAATAGTGGTATGTACAAATTGTAGAATAACTATGAATTGAACTAATTTTGGAGTAACAGCATGCTGAAATAACCACCTGTTATTAGAATGTGACTTTTTTATGGAAGAAGCGAAAAATAGTTTACAGAACCAGATAGTGATTTATAAACCTCTATTTTATTATTATTTTAGCATTTACTGCTTTTACTGGACAACCTATTAATTGGGAAATCCTTTTTGAGCTTTTCATTTGTGTGCTTGATGCTTTTTTCAATAGTGCCGTACAAACTGCTTAAGCACAAAATTTGATCGAATTGATTTTGCTTGGTTTGTTGTGCAGGGCAATAATCTTCTCTTGCAACCTCTCATGGAACCCTAAAAATCAGCCAGTTTTTACCTGTTTTCCTTTCCTCCAGTTTCTAGGAAGCTTTGTTCTTGAGTCTTTCTTTAATCTTAGGACATGATATATTTTAAGAAGTTGTATATTAGCAATTTAATGAGTAAGAACATTCTTCAGCCAACTTGTACCATAATCGCATTAAGATGTGCTATTTATGAGAAAACAAGATTATCATACATATTTCTGCTTTTCAGGAGTTTAGATGAAATTCATCAAATGAGAAGATCACGTTCTCCAACTAGACACCATGATGCCTCCAGAACTGCGGTTGATTACAGATCCAGAGATATGGATAGTCAGTATTTGTCTGATCAAGAAAGGTACATCATCCCCCTGAGCTTGGGAAAACATTTAGAAATGTCTTTGTCAGTTTGCCTAATTTTCAAGTGTTCAGTAGAAACAGGACTGATAGTAATGGGGAAGGGAGAGAAATTACCCTTGCTGACAAATCTAGTGTCAGGGTTAAATTATCTAGACCTCTTTTTTGGTAAAGCTGTGTACTGGGTTAACAGTCATAGCAGGTATCTAGACTGTTGGCTGTTTGTTACATGAATGAAGCCCAGAGATTTTTGCTAGAAAACCATGAATCTACCCGTATGCCCTAGGTATTCTTGTAACTCAGAATGTTTGGGTAGCCAGGACAACCCCAGGCATGCCTTCCTGCTCGCTGGGAGTTTGCATTCCTCTGCTTATAGATTTTGAACATCTATATATGCAGTCTCACAGCATTTTTCATGACATTCTGGTGAACTTGGTACAGTACTCGAGCTAAGCAAGGATAGCAAGGTGCTTGTAATTAGCAAAAATCTCTAATCTTAGATGTGTGGGGCGGACACATCTCTCCCTGGCACACATGCAGTGGCCGCGCTCCTCAGAGAGCACCTGGTGCCCCCTCTTTGGCTCTTCAGGTGTCAATTTCTGTTTTGTTCATAGCTGAAAAAAGTTTGAAAAGGTATTTCAGTTTGGTATTTGTGAAACATAATGATGACAGTCACGTAGATTATAAAGTTGTGTGGATTGTTTGTTTACTTGTAAAAAAATCATGTAGCTAAAATACAATGGCAAACATCTACCATTCATATAAGACTGACTGTCCAAGTAATATCTTTGGATTTATTTGTTTTTTTAGTAAGTTGCTATTTTTTTGAATAAGGGTGACAAAACCTTTTCAAATGATCCCGTAAATTCAATACATAACATATATTTCACAGTGACGTGAAAGTGCATGAAGAATTAACCATAAAAATCTCTGGAACTCTTTGTCCAGTTTTTAAGCAACATAGAAAGTGAACAACGGAGAGCTTTTGCATTTAAACTAGTTCAGTTTTGTAAATGATCTCACCTGTTTTGCTTTTTTAATGTGATAACATCCATACAGGAGTTAATGAGTTAGTTGGAACATTTTCAAACACAACTTTATAGACAAGAAGTATGTAAAGAATTGTCTAAATTGGACTGTTGTACTGAATTTCATTTCAGAGGTGAATTGAAATGCTTTTTAAGTGTAGCAGTCAGATTTATAAATGAGCTAATTCAAGTGATTTCCACTTGTTGCAAATATTTCATGTTATTAATTTTTGTAAGTAGTGATATAGTCAAAAGGTTCCTGAAGATATTTATTGAATAGATTTCTTATTCGGCAGAGCTGAAGAGACATTAAAAAGTAACTTTTGTCAGTAGAAATAAATACAGACAGTTAGCTGTGTAGGGAAATTTTCTCCCAGAAGGCTGAAGCCGTGCTCTAAATGATGAGCAGGGTTGTGCCCGGGGAGTGGGGCTGGAGATTCCTCCCTGAGGCTGCCAGGGACAGGAGCCCCCACCAAGGGGGCTGGCTTTGCTGCGAGCAGGGGGGCGCGGGCTGCGCTGCTTCTCAGTGCTCAGAAGTTTGAAGATCAGACCTGAAGGATGTCCATGGCTTATTTGCAGGATTTAAAGATGAGTCCATGTACTTACTCTCCTTGAATAATAATCTCGTCTGCAGCGCTCTCCTTTTTCCCATTTTCCTTCACCCCTGGATTTCCCCAGCTGCGGAGACTGTTGAACCCGGTCAGGTTTCAGTCTCTCCGTGCATCAGACCAGCATCAGAGGGAAGATCAAAGCCAGCTTTTGTTGAGGAAGATTCTCTATGACATTCAAGGATTTTAAAAAAAATCTTTATTCAGTATTAAGTATTAGTATTGATAGTAGTATAAGTGTTATGGGTTGTTCCTTTACTTAACCCTTAATCTAAAAAGCACATTCCTTTAGATACCTAACATGAACTTGGTTTGAAAGGTAATTACCCAATAGTCACAGGGCAAAAATTACAGTTGCTGGTTACTTTGGATCATTTTCTTAGTGATTTTTATTGGTCCCAAATGAATATTGAATATTCTAAATAGATCTTTATAAAATAGCTGTTATCGTCTCTTTCTAAAGCATCTGGTGTGGTAAATTTCCACTGTAGCTGGTTTGTCCACTTTACCTTTCTTATCTGTATACAAATACTTATTTACACATGTGTGTGTGTACGTAGATATAAATTCATTAAGAAAAGCTTTTTATTAGGGAATCTAGCTAAGCAGTATACTTTTGTCTGAATTTAGGGTCATCATCCAGTTTTCAAGGTCATGGCCCTTTGTATTTTTTTTAGTGTTTCTTTTACTCCTGATGGGCACTAAATGTGGGCACTAAAACACTCCCATTAGAAAACACTTGTTTTAGAATAATAATCTTTATTTTAAATGTCTCCAAAGCAGACTTAGTTTATTATGAAACTATGAGTAGTTTCATGTCTTCTTATATATTATCAGTAGTCTACTATGATGGATTCTTTTGCTTTGTTTTTAACTTGAATATTTCATAGTGGATTTGTTATATTATATCCCTTTTCTGGATGACTTTTATATTACTTTGCTGTGGGCCAATTACAGTAGGTATTCTTTGGCGTCACAAAGGTAGAGTAAATATTAACAAAGTACCCTATCATTTACTATGGACTTTGCATTGATTTTGCAATTCTTGAGAAAATGATAACTTTTTTTTCCCTAAAATGCATGTTTATATGTAATTTGGAAACCTGCATATAAATTCTGTCAGTCCTCTGAGCTCATGAATGGAAATTTTGCTTAAAAAACCTACAATAATTCAGTTCAAATTTAATACATTTTGTTGCATCAAAATCAGGCTCATGGTTCCAGACACAAAGTCAGGTCTCACACGTAACTCACAGGCCTTTATTTCCAGTTGCTCAGTTCAGAACTTTAGATCAGTGTTACCTCTACTGCATCAATTAAGCGGGACGTTTTATAATGGCATTGAAAACGCATTGAACAACTGCTGCTTTATCTATTTTGTAATCTTTTCTCTCTTTGTCACCATAGTACTTCATGTGATCTCCTGCTTCGTTTACAATAGCATGTTTCCATGAAGTTTAACTTTAATTTTGGTTTTACAATAATTAGGAGGTCTGGAGCTTGGTCTTTCTGATTGTGCTGAAGTGTATAAAACTGCAAGATTAATTCAAGGGGTACTTCATGTCATGGTCATATTTACCATAGGCATAAATGTGTATTAATTTTGCCATCTTGCTGGCTGTAGCACAGGTTTGGTTACAGCGAAAGATAAACAGAAGAGGCAGTTGACTTTCTCAATTGAAATCAATAAGAGACAAAAAGTCTAAGAATTGATTACCATTTTTTTTTCTTTAGGATTGCGTTAAAAAATACTGTCAAGAGCTATGAGCCAGAATTTTTTTTTGTCCAAACATAATATTTTCAGTGAACATATATTTCTGTTTTTCCCAAAAGAGTGACTGGTTACTCTTTCTATAAACCAATCTGCAGGAAACTAGTAGCAAACCCTCCCTGCGCTTTCATGTATGTTTGTGGATGAGGAAAAAAACAACCAACCAACAATCATCCTTTTTTTTTTTTCTTCCCCCTAAAGTATTTCTTCATCAATTGGTTAATGAGAAAAGAGGTTATTAGAGAAATGTAGCTGGTTTCTTTTTGTCTCTGAAACAGTACTTCTGAATTTTAAAAAGAGAAATCCCACAAAATGAGGTGCCACACTAAAAGGAATTTTTTGAAAATGTAGTTATCACAGGCGTTTTCTGGCTCATGTACTTTGAGAAGTGCAGCCTGGGTTTGAACACTGTCAGACGGTTGATCTGGGTGGAAGCTTCTTGTTTCTTTATATGTTTTCATTTGCGTATCATCGACATAAACCATGTCATCTAATGCTTCATGACAATCCCTGTTTCACTCACGGCCCATCCTGTCTGTGCAGTGAGCTTCTCATGCTGCCCAGAGCAAAGCGGGGAAGGAGTGCAGAGTGCCTACACACCAGCAGGTAATTAAGGGGGTCGCTAATCACCACGCATCTGGGTGCTTGTCTGTGCTTCCCGTGCCCCACTTCCCTCCCTAGCGGTGTTTAGTCCCAGTAAGTAACTAACTGCCCTGTATGTCATGATCCAGGTGTCAGTTGTCCATTTTTGTTCATTTTAATTCAGATTGAGATGTGTATTTCTGCTTGTGAACCTCAGTAGCAAGGATCAAGGCAGTCAAAGCAATTCTGATTTTGCACTTGTATATTTAGTGGTAGATTTTCTGTCTAGTCGCAGCAGTCCTGGTCTCCCAATGCATGACAGCGGTGTTATAATTTCAAACATTCCTTTTTAGTTGTTTTTATGTTGTCTTTTATTTGCATCTTTACATTTATATTACAGCCATGCACAAGCCAACAATTTTTACTTTGTGACACCTAATCTTGTGCTGATTTTGGGCACTTGGGGAGGAAAGAACAGTGATTAACGAGGGCTCACTGGGAACCCCAGATTTGAGGGGGTCTCATATTACTTATTTTTGCAACCAAAAATTATGCTATAAATTAGATCCAGGCATAAACTATGTAGTTTGGCCTCATCTTTAGTCTTTATTAATCTCTTGTTCCAAAGCTTGGAGCTCCCTGTCTTAATGTTGTGAAACTAAATGGGACTGAAATATCTTTATCTAGCAAATCCAATTCTGCTTCCTCTCCCCTTTTTTCCTCCCATGTCTGTTATACCTTGTTAAAAGTACATCAGATTGTGTAGGAAATCTTCCATTTAGAACCAGTAAATATTGGTTTTTTAAATAATTTTTTAAATAAACCATTTAACCACTTCAAACAAGTCATTAACCATGTTTCTGTTCAGGATCTGGGTGTTGCCAAGAGTTTTACATCAGTGCTTTATCTTTAAAACCATCTTTTAAAACCATGTAGTCTAAAGTACTAATTCTTTTACTTGATGTAGGATTTTCCCCAACAGAGTAGTGGGTTTTTTAATATGCCTTGGGTGGCTCTAATTCTCTTAATCAAATTTGTACCAGTATCAAAGGTGCTGTGATAGGGTTCTGTTATAAGGCACAGTAGTATAAAGGTAAAATAATAAATACAGTAAAAAAAAAAAATCTGTGTGTCAGTGAAGCTGTTCAATTAAAGCTTAATTTTTAAAAAATGTATCTGTTAATTGGCCACGATTCCCATTCAGCAGCCACTCTCTGCCTTTACATTTCCCCTTGTTATCAGGTAGAGCTGGATAATAAAGCAAAACATTTCCTGCTCTACAATCTCATGTACCAGAAGTGGTGACATCAGAGGGTTGTCACGGGCCATCTCAGAGTGCTGCTGTGCTGGCTGACGTAGCAGATTTCCTAGGGTTTGTAATTAGCTTATTACCAATAGCATTTAGTTACTGTTAGCATTTGGAGCTGATACAGCATTGCCAAAAAACTTCCACGTCTAAAAGCACCCAGAGCCAATACAGCCCTAGTGAAGTTGTGCTGGTAAATATCCCTGCTTCAGCGAGATGGTCACTGCTGGAGAGGCTGAAGTCTCTGGGGCTCACTAAGGTGTTGCTGAAAGAAATAAAGAGCAAGATTAAAATCAACCTAATCCTTTACAATAGCTTGTATATTTTAATTAAAAATCTCTATAGATGGAATTTAGATTACTTTGGTCACAAGAAAACAATCTGAGCTGTACTAGTATTGTCAGAAATTCAGGGATTGTACTAACAAAACTGTAAATACAAGAATTTGTCCCCCAGATAGATGTCAGTGCTTGAAAGAAGCATAGAGTGGGAAGTCTGCTCATACAGCTATTAAATGTAGTAGAATATTATGTGTTTATTTTACGTTCTGGTCAGTCTTGGCTTATCTTTGCCTGTCTTTTTATTTCTGGCATGTTTTTGTGTTCTGTTGGTTTTTTTTGCTCCACCACACTCAAGAAGTTCTGTTAGGCACTATAAAACATTACCACCCAAGATGCCTTTACTAGAAAATGGTATTCATTGGAGCCTGTACAGGTAAGAAGTGCTCAGAGTCCCCTTTAATTACTTAGTTCCTTTTTAAAAAAATAAATAGTCTTGCCTTGTTAAATAGTATTTTTAAAGAAAGATAACAATCCTAAAATAACTTCATATAACTGTTTAAATTAACCCCTATATTACAGAAGAACCCAGACCAACCCCTTTATATTAGAGTTGTCTTCACTGTTAAAATTATATGCTGAATGTTTTTCTTTGTTACATTTTTTTTTTTGTTTATGTATAAGACTTTGGTTATGTGTCAAATTTATTTCCATTTTGTTTAAATAATTTTAATTTACAAAGCTCAACTCTTCCTGCATGTGCTAAGACCAAACCCATGGTTAGACAGGATATTTCACTCCTTCATGATGGCCTTAATTCACGAGTACTGAAATTTGGAGATGATCTGCTTGTTAGGTAAGAAACTGAGGATTAACCCCCCCCTCCTGTTTGGTGCCTACTATGGATTTGCAGAAAAATAAGCTTCACTGTAAAGTGATTTCGCAGAACATAAAGTGCATCTCATCCTTTTACGTTGGCTTAAGATTTACTGCTGTTAATAAGGATTAAAACTTATAGTTTGTTTTTTCTCATTCCACTTTCTTAAAAGTGGGTGTTCTGTCTCATTCAGTTTTAAACATTCCAACGATCTCAGAAAAAAGTTTCTAGCAGTCTTTTGTTTGCTTTTATTTTGTAAACAAACCCTGGCACTGTCATCCAGTCAGCTCTTTTATGTTTTCCTTAATTAAGTCATTGTTATTCTACATTTTCTGTAGAGAGAGCTTTATTTTATGAGTTAATATCTAACATTGTATTCCTTTCTTTGTTTTCTTTTTCTTTCCCTTCTCCCATTGGATGCAATGCACTGGCACTAGTGAACTGCAGCCCTCCCTTGACAGGGCTAGGAGTGCTAGTACCAACTGCTTGAGACCAGATACTAGTTTGCATTCACCAGAACGAGAAAGGTATAAAACAAAAACTTATGAATTTCTTGTCATCTGTGCTGGTGATCTTTATCAGTTTTGTTTTTCTTCATACGAGCACTCCACATTCTTGTACGTTCATGTCTGCTTTGGTATCTGTGCACAGTTTTGCTCCCGTGTTCATGTATGTCATGTGAATTGTGTGTTGGAGCTCATAACTGCTGCTGGCTTCTTCCCTTGTTTCAGTCTGAGCTGATGCCATTGCTTACACAAGTCCTCAGTATGCTGATAACGGCGCTGCAGTGTGAAGTGTTTGGAAAAGTCCTCATCATCATTTGCTAAGAAGTATTACATGTGTTTCTTGCCTGTTCTGTGGACTGCTAACGAGGCAGTGACATAATTTATAAATTGTGACAAAACTCTCGTGTTTCAAACCGCAACTGTCATTTGTCTAGTGGTGTATTTTCTACAAAACAGCCAAACTTCATTGCATTTTTGATCTAATCCGCTGCATCTGCTTTTGCAATTACAAGGCACGTCACTGCATTAAGTTTTTTTCACTCTGTGACATTATATTAAGGCTCACATAAGGCTTAAGAAGACATGTTTGCAATTTAAATGACATATTGTTCTGTCACATACACTTTGCAGGCATTTTATGAATATTTTCTGAATTTTTAATATTACAGTAGCTTGGTTCAAAATTGTAGGTGAACCAAACACACCTGATGTATTTGGCAGATGCGATTGTTCCATAAGGGAATTGTTCATCACCACCTGTGGTTTTGGCTAAGAACAGTTCCATTTTAGAGTGAGACTTCAGCTTCACCAAAGGCAATAGTTGGCTCCTGTTGAATGGGAACGTGGTTACAACTTCATCTGTATAACACATATTTAACTGGTGTGGCAGTTCACAATGCAAAGTTGCTTTCTCAGTCACCCCACAGCATGGTGCTTTAACAGTTGTATCATTTTCATTACTGTGGGACAGGACCTGTGGGAAAGGCAATAAGAACATACTTTTCTCTTTGAGACAAGGTTTTTCCAAAGTTTTTTGTGAAATTTCCCTTTTTCTCCTACCCACTTCCTGCTGCTCCTTGATTAGGACTTTGCTCTTATGTTGTGCCCTTGTTGGAGAATGAATAATGCTCTGCTGAGATATCTCAAGAGGATCCACACTAGTTCATTCCTGTTTAAGACTGAGCTCAAAATATCATAGATATAATATGCATGGTTATTAAAAGCCCAAAATAGCACGACAGAAATAAGGCCACTCAGAATGAAATACAGGATATCACTCTAATTTTTTTTTAAAAATACTGTAGCATCATATTAATGACAAAGTATGTAGATATAAATAGCTGAATTCATCTACATGCAGCTATTTAATGTAATAATGTATGGACATGAGCAGTCTGTTTTGTACTTTATTCAACGTGTCACCCATCAGGTTGAATATTCAATGAAATAGTAACTGGCAATTGTAAACTATCTAGTATCTAGTTAAATTATTATTCTCAAGTCTCCACCCGCCCCTGGTGTTATCTAGTTCTATTATGTCTTTACAATTCCTGTCCAGCAGTCCCAGTCCAGCATCCCTGCACAGAACCTGCAGCGTTTCCCCTGAGCCCCTGTGAGACGAGTTCCCTCCGTGAGCGGCCTCTGCTGCCACCGAGCATCCCTGGGCCTGGGCCAGAAAAAATGCCCCTCACTGGAAACTTGCACTTCCGTGCTCTCAGAAGTCTCAAATAGGTGCTTTTGACTTGGGATCCTTCATGAGGGTGCAGAAAAGCTCTTTTTTAGGAACTCCATATTAATTTTTTCCGTGATGCTTTTATTGAAAGCAGTAAGATCTGTGTGGTTCTGTGGAGGATTTAAGACACAGTCTTTTTTCTTCTGACATAGATGATGTTTTTCCAATACAGCCCTGCTTTTGGAAGAAGGTGTTATATTTAATGGATAAAACACCAAATTAATATTTTTGGTTTGGGGAAGCTGATTTTAGAAGATTGAATTCTTCACTGTTGAAGGTGTCTGCTTACGCTTTAACATGAGGTTAGTGACCAGTTGCATGTAATGACAGAGGAGTCTTTAGTTTGAAGAGCACAGAACTGAGTTCAAGGTATGTAGAAAGCACTTGTTCCTGTGCTGGGCGAGAATAAGGGACTTAAAATACAGCAAGATAGGTTCATCTTAAACAGTAAGACAGCTTTTTTGAAAGCAGGTATAATGAAACACTGCGATGGATGATATGGAAAAGGTTGTCTTGACTTCATTGCTGGAGACTGTCTAAGAAAAGATGAGGGAGAATCTGTCAGGGTGGAGGTGGTGCTGCTCAGAGCCAGGGGAAACACTGGGGTTTTGCCAACTCCAATGTGGATGCCACCACTGTGCTGTCACTGTATTTGAGGGACCTATGGTGAAGGTGGTGTTAGTTGTTTTTATGGTGTTTCCTCTTCCCCCATTGAATGAAACTGCAGATTTTACTTAAAAATTTAGACTTGTCGTTCTCAAAATATGAAGACAAACAATGCCAGATATACACTGCCAGAGTGTGGCATTGTATATTTTCATCAACAAAATTATGACTATACTCACCTATGGAAAATAATTTCTAATTATTCCCCCCCCAACCTTTTATCTCAGAAGTTGTAAAGCAGGTTGTATTTGAGATCAAGAGTTTAAATGGTACACTTGAGCTTTTTTTTTAACAAAATGGTATTGGCTGTGTGTAACTGGTGGACAGTGGAGCCCTATTTTTCTGTGTCCCAACGATTTGTTGGGAATGGTTTTGATCCTTAAACTCTATACAAGATCATTCATGTCATTTGGAATGGTCGGAGTAGTTGCTGTTTTTAAGATGCAACTTTGACAGTAAAATTCATTTTGTTGATCCACATACACCAGCAGAAAAGTACTTTCAATAGTATCTATGAATTTGGGATATGTAAGTCTAGTTATTTGCACTAAGACAGAGGCTAAACAACAACTTTTCTCCTGGGTTGAGATTCATCATTCCAGCCAGGGAAGCCTGTGGAACTTGCTGGCAGAGTGACCTTGCCCTGGCACAGCCCTGCCAAAGTCCCTGCCAAAGCGTTTTGCTAAATGGGAAGCTTTTGTATGGAACAGAATCCATCATGTATTTCTCTTGGCACAGTATACACTAGGTACTCAAAAATATCCATCCAGCACCTACTAATATGTCTATGTAGTAGACGTAGCACCGTGCCTGCTTTTTTTTTTTTTCTTCTTCTTTTTTTTACCCGTTTCTATTTACTTCATGCTGGGTTTTTTGCTTGGTTTTTTTTTTTTTCCTGAAAAAATTTTGTTGAAATTCCTGTGCTGATCTGCAAGGCATATGTTAGTTTATAATATAGCCATAAATATTTTTTAATGGCATTGAAAATGTTTTTGCTGCTATTCTTTCCTTTAGTATGATTTTTTTATCATCCTTTTCAGTGTGTCTCAAAATTTCTGCTTTTTTTCCACTGTAAGTTGGGTACCATTTCTTTAGGACAGAGAAATTTGTTTGTGACCCCAGCCTCGTGTCAGGAAAGCACGGGCCCATGAGGTTTAGGTGCAGTATCTGGGCTGATTTAGCAATGATTTCTCATCATCATACCATCTTCCCCAGATTGATTTAAGATCGCAGCCAGTGCTAGTTAGTTCATAATATATAGTGTGGCTTTTAATTACTTTTTAAGTTTCTTATGTTGCTGGCAGTCGTGTTCGTTAGCGCAGGAGCAGGGCTGTGGGAGTGGGCATGGCCTCATCTCATGTTGATTTTTCTAAGTTTTTTGGTAATTCTGAAGTATTAGGAGTTTATGTTGCATGCCTTTAACAGCCACAATGAATATCACCATTTACATTTGAAATATTGTATAAAATAACTGTTTGCATTAGGTATGCAACATATTATGTTTGCAGCCCTTTTTGAACGTGTGAAGGAATAGGTTATTGCATGTTTGTCTGTGTGACACTGTGGCTCGTGGTCATTCAGCCGCCGGTGGAAGAGAGCATGTTCTCAAAGCTCACACTGCATGGCCTGGTCAATCCTACCCAATGCTGTTTGATATTTAGTGGATATCAGCATATTAAGGGCTTTGACTGAGTGCATTGGTGCATTAACATTTTCTTTAACTCTTGCTTGGAGAGAAAAAGAAAGTAACTACTAACACCCTATTTCCTCCTGAAACGTCTGAAAGATCTACCTACCTGTTCAAGTGATGCTAATCTCTTTGAAACCTTTGTTATTTGCATGTTCCATAAACCCACCCCTTTTCCTTATTACATGGGCTGGAAGGATGCCTCAGAAAGTGAAATATTAAATAGTTGTGCAGAGTTTATGTAAACATTTTGCTGTTTGTAAATTAATCAGTGTGTTTTGATTTTGTGATGTTATACATACACTTGTATGATGGTAACCATGTAAATCCCAACAAAACACGCAACACCAGTCTATATTACAGCATGTATCACTCCGAATTGAATAAGTGTTTTCAAGGAAAACATCACATAAAGCGCCAGTTTTCATCCACAATTCAGGTCCTTTTTGTTAAATTTATACAATGTAATCTACCAGCATGTGCTGCAGGGATGCAGAGAAACGTGCAGAAGAGGAAGCTGGCTGCACACACTATATTTTTTAAGGAAAAAAAATTACTACAATACTTGTACACAAATGTTTGTAGCTTAGTTGTAGGTAATTAATTTACCTTTATTGTCTCATTGAGTTCCAGAAAAGGGTCACTTTATGCCTTAGAATTTTTTTTTTAAATTCATAGTCCTGCATTTTTACTGAGAATGCATTTTTCAGTGCAAAGAACTAGGAGAGATTGGCCTTGACAAAACACCAGCCCTCAGTCAACAGAAAGTTGCCGCCATGTGGTCTTTGAAAAGCTGTTCTGGTTTGGAATTACAACTTTTTATGTTAAAGACAGGGATTTAGATAGTCTAGCATTTAAGAATATTTGAAAACTTAGGGGTGCACTCTGTAAAAGATTGATAGCAATCTAAATTCTGCATGTTTGGCCACCCATTCATTTGGTTTCAGTCCAATGTTTCTGCAGTAAGCAGCCGTAAGAATCATATACTTGGGGATTAGAAAACTGCTAGGAAAAAAAATCATTAAATGAGATGCTTCCATTACTTTTTGGGGTATTTTTCCAGTCCCAAATCCCATATATTTAATTTTATCACAAACTAAATATCCTGTTTCTTTCCTGTTTTATTGAACGGGCAAACAGGGGTAGATGGTCCCCCTCCCTAGAGAGGAGACGACCTACTAGTCCCAGGATTCATATCCAGCACGCATCTCCGGAGGACGACAGGTACTGGGCAGCTCCTCTGGTTGGGAAGTGCCTCCCTGCACCTTGTGCTCTCTGAGGAGTGTACCCACATTTGAAATGTGCATATGTGGAGAGGAGATTTACAACCTCTAGGAGCCCAAAATAAAACAGCAGCTTAGATATCTTCTCTGCATCTTGTCGAATTGTTATAAAGCACCTCAGAATTAATGTCTTGTCAAGTTTTCTGTGTGCCTGGATGGTCATGAGCCATGAAATGAGATGTCTGACAAACACAGCATCATCTGTGTTCATGTTCTTTACTCTGTTTTCACCTGTTTCCCTAAATATTGGTGGTGTTTTCACTGTGGTGCTTTATAATGTGATAAATATTTGTTGTACAGACTATATTTGTCTAGGTGTTTATTTTTATTGTTTTTATTTTCCTTCATTTAACAAACTGTTCCTAAGGGGGGGAAACTCACAAACTGTTATGTTGGAAGTTTTGGTAGCATTTGCTAGTTGATGTATGTGAAAACTGGCACTGTTTGTAAATTCTGTCCAAATTAGGATGGTCTCCATGAAGTAGCTTTTCCTAACAAGGTAGGTTTTGGTTAAAAACATCAGTGCCTTAAATAATTTTTTTGTGCTGAATACAACCTATGATTAATAGAAGCACTTTTGTTACTTTCTTGTCCTGAACTTCCTACTCAAATCAGTTTTGCTATTCTGTTGCTTTGGGAGTTTAGTATTTTTTTCCCAGATAGATCTGGGGATTTTTTTAAACAGACATTATAATTTCTATTGAGATACAAATTCAAAATTTTTCCTCCAGATTTTTTGTGTTCCATTAAATGGCAGGATACAGATGGTTCGTGTAAATCATCCATCCATGTGTAAACTCTGCTCTGCTCTGGTGCAACCCCACCTGGAGTCGTGTCCAGCCCTGGGGTCCTCAGCACAGGAGAGACATGGAGCTGTTGGAGTGGGGCCAGAGGAAGCCTTGGAGATTGTGAGAGGGCTGGAGCCCCTCTGCTGTGAGGACAGGCTGAGAGAGTTGGGGGGTTCAGCCTTGAGAAGAGAAGGCTCCAGGGAGACCTTATTGCAACCTTTCAGTACTTAAGGGGGCTACAGGAAAGCTGGGACAGACTTTCTAGCAGGGCCTGTTGTGACAGGACAAAGGGTAATGGTTTTAAACTGAAAGAGGGTAGATTTAGACTAGATCTAAGGAAGAAAGATTTTATAATAAGTGTGGTGAGGTGCTGGCCCAGGTTTCCCAGAGAGGTGGTGGATATCCCATCCCTGGAAACATTCCAGGTCAGGTTGGATGGGGCTCTGAGCATCCTGCTCGAATTGAAGACGTCCTTGCTTATGGCAGGGGGGTTGGACTAGATGGCCTTTAAAGGTCCCTTCCAACCCAAAGCATTCCATGGTTCTAGGAGTGGTTGCAGCCTCCCAGTTCCAGGATCTTTCTCTCAGATTCAGAGAAGTTCAGAGAATGCTGGGCTCTTTGCATCGCGAGCTCAGTACAAAGTAGTAGCCCACCTTGTCTGGAGAGAGAGTATCAGTGAGGGAATCAAAGGGCCTTTACCTTTGTTTTCTGCTCTTTAAGTTTACATTTATTCTCACTGTTTCCTGTGGCTCTGGCAGTTGGCCAACATCACTCAGTTCCATAATTCCTTTTTTTAAGCTGTGCTTGTCTCAGTTTGACAAGCAATGCCGTGGGTGTCGGGGCAGGAGTGTCTGATGGCTCAGCAGGGATAACGAACGGCTTATTACTGCTCTCACATTGCATTTTTACAGACTAATTGACTTTGACATATGTCATCTTACTCTTCATTTGAGTACATGCCAGATTTATCTTACAAATTGGCCCAATTTGCATATAGAGTGCAATCAAGAAGTTCTATTTCTAAATACATTTCTTAAACATATGACTTATGCATTATTTCTAATTTTGATCATTTAAATTCAGTTTTTACAACATTGTATTTATTGATAATGATTCCCAAGATAAGTTTTAGTAAAAGTCTTGGCAAGATTGTTGTTATTCCGGAATTCATTCACTTGCCATATCAGAGGGAGTGACTCCTTAATGAACCTTGGCAAAATGAAGACATGGGCAGTGCTTAGAATTGACAACTGTTTGGTTACTATCATGTATTTCTTTAGGATGTTTTAAAGAATAATGTTTTAGTTTGGATTTGATAGCTTCATTGCTGGGAGGTTTTTTTGATTTGGTATTAGAAACTAAAATTAGAAAGTGTGTAAGGTGAAAAAAAATGGGGAATTGTAAATGATGATAAAAACAAAAGACAATGAAAGTCGAGCATTTAATGGTAGGTGGGAATTGTTATCGAGACTATTCT
This sequence comes from Scolopax mira, assembly GCA_004320125.1. Classification (NCBI taxonomy): domain Eukaryota; kingdom Metazoa; phylum Chordata; class Aves; order Charadriiformes; family Scolopacidae; genus Scolopax; species Scolopax mira. The sequence goes on from BJBW01002543.1 coordinate 177,674, forward strand.
TTTTGAGGAGTGCACATATCATTTCAATGTATAACCAAGACTATGCTGGCTGTGGAGCCTGTCCCAGCTGTGGAGCCAATGCCAGTGGTGGAGCTGGAGCTGTGCTGGTGCGCCTGGTGTGGGCAACATGAGCTGGACTGGTCTCTCCCACCTTTCCAGCAACTGTGTGACTTGGCCAGGGAGGCACTTTTCCAGGACCTGAGCTGAAATCCTAGGAATGACTGTGAGGAGCTACAAAGCCCTCAGGGTAGTTGTCCCCTCCCAGCTCACGTACTGTGTAGGCACAGCCTTTAAGAAATCTTCAGGAAAAGTCAGGAAGTGATGAACATGACATTAATGACCAGACTCACTGCAAACCACTGAGGTCTCTTGTACAAGCCAGTAATAAATAACTTTATAAGTTAGACACTGAATTCTATAAAAATGTTACTTTGTCACTTTAGGAGTAGTAATTTTTAATTTTGGTAGGAACATTATCTTATTTCTGTGTGTAGATCTTGTTTGCACTCAACAGTGATAACTATTTTGAGGCACGTGGGTCCTTGGAACAAGAACTGTGGATGGTTTGTCTGTACATAACGTCACAGACCGCGCTTGTCTCTGCACGTCACAAGGTGCATTGCTCAGTCACTTGGTATCACAGGTGGTAGATTTATGACCTTAAAGAGGAATTTTAGCATTTCCTCACCCTAATGGAGCTATGGATGCAAATTTATTACATACCCAAATCTACAGCCTCTCATTTTTACCACATATTCCATAAAAATTAGTAATAAACCAACAAGCTATTAATATTTATGCCAAATTAAAAGCTGTGAACAAATTCTGAAGTTCTAAAACAGCTCTAGCAGAAACTAGAAGAATATAGAAATTAAGAAATATTCTGAACTTTATTTGAATTTATTAAAAAATGCTGAGTGATTTATTCCACCTTGCTATCGAATTGCTGTTAATTATTACTCGTGCAGACCGGCTGGCAACAGAACATGAAGTTTTCATCCAAAACGAAATGATGACATTTACTTGCATTTTCAGGAGAATTTCACAATATAATGACAAACTATGCATTTTTCAAAGTCTGAAGGGAAAATGTTCTGTAAAGTTTTATATATGAATGTAAGGAACAATAGTGTAGGTGAATTCTCAGGAAGGATAATGGCAGTGATGAAGCCGCAGTGCTGCCATTCAGTGTATTGAGTGTAAAGATTTTTAAAAAGATAGTTGTGGCTTTCATTCTTTATTGCATCTGAGATTGTTGATATTATGTCTAAAAATGTTAACGTTTCCTTAAAGTATATGGGTTAAAATCAATGGAAGGAGAAATAAGAAATGTAGTCTTTAAAGTCAGAGGGTGCCTGAATGCTTTTGGTTTATGTATTTGCTCATGTCTCCACCTTCACTGCATGTGACCATCTCTCTGTTTCTGCTCATTCTGCCCAAAATTCACATCCATGTTCACAAATTTCATGAAGAACAAGGACGCTGGAGTCTTGCATTCCAAAACAGGACAGTGTAGACCACCTAAGTGCTAAACCTGGAGCACCACAGAGGTATCCTAATTTACTCCAATCCTAATTGCCAGTAAATGAGGTGTTGGTTCTTCACTTGTTCTGCATAAAACTTGCACATAGATAATTTTTTCTCTTTTTTTATGTATAAGTTCATATATGCATGTTCTGTTCATAGATAATATTTACTCCTCTATAAAGTACATTTAAGAGGTAAATTTGAGTATGAGATGAGCATTCTTATCCCCAGTGCACTCTCCAGCCATCGTACCGGGCAGGAAGGGACCCCCTGTAACTGGGTACCTGTGGGTGCCTGCCCTGTGCCATGGGCTGTGAGTGCCAGAGCTATGGGTGCTCTGGAGCCATAGGGAACCCCCTGCAGCAGCATCGTAGCAAGAGAAAGGAAACAGAAAGGGAATTGTGTTTTCAGTTTCTAACATGTGCTGCTCACAGAGACAGCACAGGGAGCAGAGGAAGGAGTGTTCCCAGCCCTAGTGCTGTGGGTCACTTTGTCACTGGTCCTCAGCATCTCCACCCTACAAAGGGCAGTCACCACCGACTCTTGGTCTGCCTGGCATGTGGTGTCACAGGAGAGAGAGGGAAATAAGCCCCGTAACCCACCAAAGAGAGGATGAAGAGGGTGATGCCCTGTGAGGCAACGCTGCTGCAGTCGTGACCTCTGTAAGGGGAAATGCTGCTCTGAGCTCAGCTTTGCAGTGAAGCTGCAGCATTTACTGTGTGTTTCCCTGTGTATCCATCTTGAATTTGCCCTGGTGTAGAAAAGAATGAAAAAGTAATGAGAACATACAAAAAATAAATCTGGAGAAAATGGTTTAAGGACAAAGGGGATTTTAATTTTTAATCTGATATATCATTTCTTGGTAAGAAAATATACTCTTTTGCAACTCGGAAAGCATCGGGTAATGACCTCTGCTGGTGCAAAAAACATCTTGTATTTTGCCGCAGAATTTCCTTTGTTGTGGAGCACACTGCACCACAATGTAACGCTCACCAAACACTGCAGTGGGTACAAATAATGAAAATCCACTGTCATTCTGTTCTTTGGGTATAATTTGCTGTTACATCTGTTTAGGCATCTTCCAGTTTAAGCACTGGATTACACTTTATAACCACAAAAGTTTAAAAATAAAATGTATTTTTATAAATATTATTTTTGTCTACTTGTGTTGCCCACAGTAATTCTTTTATAGTTTAATATATGACATTGATTGACATTGATTATATCGTTGCAAGTTCCTACATGTCTCTAGCACTGGTGTGAGATGTCAGTTAGGGGTTGTCAACGTTTCTGGTCTGTCAATCAATAATCCTCGTTTTGACCACTCCAGAAATACTGTATGCACTTTTTATTCTGAAAAATGAATATATATTGATGATTATTAGAGGTTTAATATTCTAAACCCTGATTTGTAAATGCTCATATTACTATGGATAGTAAAGAAAATTTTGGAACACCCGAGACTTACAGAGATTGTCATAGTATATTTATAGTCTTGGGTCACAATGGCGAAACATGCTTTACCTTCGTTCTTACATTTATTGACTTATGTCCCTGGTCATTGATCCTATTTACTATCAAGGTAAATATTTAGACTGCCAGAGCATACTAATGCCTCACTAGCTCTGTCTGCTCTGTGTTTGTTCCCCCTGCTGTTCAGAGACAACCAAAGGGCCCACGAGGAGCCATTGTTTCTGATCAAATACAGGCTGTGCAGGGGAGCCAGCGGTGGGTTCAGTCAGGATTAATGTTCTCTCCCATTTTGGTACCTCATAACTCTCACTCTCTCAGCCTGAGCCTCACCTCATCCGTGCAGTGTCCTGAACCTCACCTTCCCCAGCCTCATGGCCATAGGTGTCACCTTCTCATCCCTCAGCCATTGCTGCTATTGCCTTTATAATACATTAATGAATAATCTTCATATTTTTGTATTCTTTTTCTTCTTTGTTTATTTCTTTTGTGACATGTCATTTCACAGGCAGTCCAGAAAAGTGGAAAGATATAGCAGCCAAAAACAAGCTAGGAAAGGCCCCGCCTCTGAAACAGAAAGGTAGGATTGCTGATCCGTGAGCGAGCGTCTCCTGCAGTCCCTCTGATCCCAGGTTTTGGAATATACCTGGAATATAGCCGTGGCCCTACCAAAAGCTCTGTTGTTGTAATTTACACTATCATTTACTCTGTGTTTATGTTATTAGCACTGCTTGCTGCGTTGCTTACATATGGAATTGTTCTGGCATTCTCCATCGCTGCAGATAAACTCGGTGGGAAGGACTTGCCGTCCATCCGCTTTATGAACCAAAATATGAGGCATTGCCACTGGCTTGATCTCTGCAAGATGAAATTTGGGAATGTGTAGCATATTTCATTAGCGTGGGATTAAACATTCTCTGTGCTTTACCACTGGGCTTTTTTCCAAAAATCTCATCTATTTTACAAAAAATTTGAGGATGAAAAAAAACCCCATGAACAGATTAATAATTCAAGATGACCTGGATCAGATTCATTTCACTTTATAATATAAAAACCTTAAACCTTAAGTTACACATTTAAATACGTATAGGTAATTGTATAATCTAACTTTACATAAAGTTAATATAAACACTGGGACTTTAACCTTTTATTCCTTGAATTTCCCTACACTTGTATTTTCATTGTAACTTTTGGCTTTGATGCTGCAGTAGCACAGGGTTATGTATTCAAATTCTTAAGGAAAAGTGGAAAAAATAAAGATATATAACAATTCATAAGTACATCCAGTTAAGGTTTAAACCCTGTGCGCTGGCTGAAGAGCAGTGAGGAGAGGGGAGACCCTGCCTTTGTCAGACACAGGTTTGTGTTATTTGATGAGCAGAGGAGGAATGTACCTCTGTTTACATCACGAGGGCTGAAAAACTTCCATGAACAACACAGATACATTTTTATTTTCAATGCAAATGCACATTATGTGGCAAAACTTGAGAGCTCTTATTTTATTTTCCTGCCTCAAGTCCCAGATTATTGTTCCTCATCCAAAAGCAACGGTTGCATTTTTCTTGGTTTTGATGATTCTGTTGTCACAACAGCCCAGTGGCTTTTTCAGTTTAGACCAGAGAAATTACCTAAGTGGTGGCTGAAATCCTCACTGTGGTTGAGCCAGGGGCAGTCACTACAGCCATTTCTTCCCCTGTTTTTTCCCAACTTTTGAAGAGTAAGGGGAGCTGCTGGGTCCGAGGCCCAAAGGGCTGCTGGCTCCTGGTAACTGCTGGGACCGTGCAGCTGGAGAGATGGCAGGAGAGTGAGGGGGCAGATAGAGAGATACGGAGTAAGTGGGAGGGGAACATAAACCTAACTGGGAAGGATGGCAACAGAAAGGATAGTGAAGGAAAAGAACTAGGAGATTCTGGTAGCGAAAGGGCAGAGTGGAGAGTGGGGCTCCCGCAGCCCCTGTGTCTGCAGGTGCGTTTGCATTTCACACCTGGGATTGCAGTGTCAGCTGGGGACATCCTTCTCCTACAGAGGGTAAGATCGCTGCACAGAGCAAAAACATACACCTCAATCCATCCTGTTTACTCCGATTAGTGCTTTACACTAATCTCAATATATGCAAGGTGTAAATCATAATTTTGAAATACTTAAAATTTCAAGTGCTGCAGGTGATGTAGGAGCGGGTTTGCAGGGACTGTGATTAGGGGATGTTACACTGAATATGCCAGTAGCAAATGGGCTCCATCTTTTAAGAATAAGCATGGAATTATATTTATGAAGAGGCATTTTTGAGGCTTGGGCAATATGTTTCTTTTCTTTAAATGACCAGCCCAGGTCCTAAATGCAGAGATTTTTTTTTTTTTCCCTGGACAGTTCAAAACTTCTCATAGTTATAATGTAGGATGGGGATTTAGTTACAGTTATACATAGTTATAATTTGTGATGAAGATTTATTCATGTATATCAGAAAACATGAGTCTGGAAGCCACTTGAAATATTGCTACAGTGCCTATATACAGAATTTTAATAGGATTTAATGGACTGAAAGTGCATACTCTAGTCATTGCTGTGCTGGTATAAATTTGGCATTGATATGTTCCCAGGTAATAATTGGGAGCTCACTACCTGGTGCTAGTGTTTGGGGGCGGGGGGGAAGTGTTGTTGCTTTGGGGAGGTTTGATTGTTTCTTTTTCATATTTTGGAATCAATGTCAATTTGCTTTTCTCAGGTGATGAGGAAAACTAAGTAAAAAACATAAATCTATTAGGGTTTTTTCCCCCAGAAGTTAAACAAAGTAACCAAAAGTATGAGTTCCCATAGTTACATTTTCACTTTCCAAAGATAAAAGCCAGCTCTGATGACTAATGATCTTAAAAGTGATGAACTTACACAAGAGCATAGGGAAACATGAATTTTGCTGCTTCTTTTTATATCTCCGTGGCACACCGTGTAGGTTTCTGTTTCCATAAAATGATTCACTGCTATTAGATGTGGGACACAAATGTCTAAATACGTCTGAGTGCTGTGGTTTAGTATTTTATCATAGATATAATGTTTAACTAGTGCCAGAAAGTTTTCATAATAAGACAGGCAATTAATTTTCTTGTCAAATGGCAAATATAGCTCAAGACTACGTCTTCCTCAAATATCCATTTCTGTCTTAGATTTAGACTATATTTTGCAGTTTGCAGATCTTGTCTACTGTTAGCTAAGCAGATTACTGGAATTAGTTATCAGCATGCCATCAGCTTCTCTATAAAACTTTTCATCATGCTCTGTAAGATTAAGTTCTCTGTATTGTGATAGCGTAGGAAGTGTACATAAAAGGGAAAAAAGCAAACCTTTTCAGGATAGTTTACAGCACCTAAGAATTCTCTTAATTTAAGGAGATAAGCCTTCAAGATGGGATTCAGGAAAATCTGAAGGAGTAAAAATGATTATGTGAAAATCAACTGGTATCTGTGCTTGTATGAATGAGAAAAACTGTGCTAAAAAGTGGTTCATCCCAATCCTAACATTTCTTTCAGCCCTAACTGGTCATCCCAGAAATGCCAGTTTAGAGGTCCCCTGGCCTGTGTGTTATGATAGGTAGAGTCTCCTGCTGGGCACTGGATGGCAGTGCTCTCTTACTCTTGCTCTCTGCGTGGCTCCCTCGGCAGCCTGTGAAACTCACTCAGCATGTGCCTCTGAAGAGAGAGGAGTGTAACTCAGCATGTGCCTCTGAAGAGAGGAGTGTAACTCAGCATGTGCCTCTGAAGAGAGGAGTGTAACTCAGCACGTGCCTCTGAAGAGAGAGGAGTTTGGGGTTTCTTGTGCACAGGCAGAGCTGGAGCCCGTAGGGTGCCCGTCGACCCTTGCCAATGCAAGTAATGGGCTTTCTGCCTTTAGCATTGCCTTTCTCTGAGAGGGACCAGGAGATGGTAGACACCTACCAGGTTATTGCAGGCTCATCACTCTCCCATTTCTTCCCCCAAATCCCTCTCTTCTCCATTCTTCTTATCTCACCTCTGTCTCCTTTCCTCTGTCATACAGGAGCTTTTTCCTTTCTGGCTCATTCTCCTGATCAGCCATTTGCAGATTTCTTCCTTTTAGCTGCTGATCTTTCTCCTCACCCAGCAAGTCCATTCCAGCTTTTCTACTTTTAGATTTCTTTTCATTTGCACTCCAAGTAGCAGATTTGTCTCAATGGCATACCCCAGCCAATGCAAGTCTTAAGCCTAATTTGTCTTCATTTTAGTTAAGCACATCCTCTGTCTTTGGAAGGTGAGAGGTCTGTAAAATGGGTATCACTGAAAAAGTAAGAGGTCACCTTCCAAGTGAATGAGGTGGAGTGTCTGTGCTTTAGTGGAACCTTGTGCTTCACAGGGCTCTCAGATAAATTCCAGGATATTTAGTCTCTAAAATGAGAAAAATCAGAATGGAGAACATGATGACTTCATTAGATTGGAGCATTCATACACAGTAAAAGCAGGTAAAAAAAAAAGTTAAGGAAAAAAAAAAAAAAAGAAAAACCAAACGTAATAAAAGCAAGCAGTTTCTGGCACAGAATGGGGTCCACATTTACCTTATGGATGTTATGGTATTTAAACATCTGATAAGATGGATGCTTAAAAGCTGATTGAATTCAGTAGTTGGCATGGACTACTTTTACCATCTCACCAGCATGGAGAAGCAGGCATTTTCAGAACTCAGCTCATCTTGGTTATTGTAAGCATCTTTTAGAATCAGGGAGTCAGTCTTTGCAGGAACGTCTTGGTTGTCAGCAGGGCCATTCTGTGTTAGGGTTTAGGAGAGAGAACGAAGCGGGGGCAACAGCATCCTGCTTTTGCTGCGGCGTGACTGGATGCCCACAGGAACTGTTGCTGCTGAAATGGGTTTGAAACCAAACCTGGTTTTTATCCTTGGTGGGCATCTGCCTGTTATCTCATATATATTTATATTTTTATATATATTATTGTTTTTAGGATGACTTTTTGAGTGTGTGATAGTCATATGAACAAGGCAGCCCCTTGGGTACCTTGACTGTATCTTGTGAGAAGGTCATTCTGGTTGTGTGAAGGGAGACTTTGTAAGTCTGCAGAAGTTTAACAGAAACCCAAATACACCCTCCCCAAAAAACCCTAATAAAATAATGTCTCAGGAAATGGATGTTTCTGAAATAGCAGCAGATGCAGTGGTACCATTGACAGATGCTGCACTGACGGGAAACCAAGGAAGAGGCAAAAAGCACAGTTAGAGTGCTTTGTCACTCAGCAAACATCAAATATTTCAGGTTATCATATACTTGCAGCGTATGCAATAATTAAACTACAAATAATTATGCTTTATTATGCTAACAATTAGTCAATTTACTACATATTTTAATTTTATTTTCATTAGACTTCCTTCTGAATTGTATTTCAGTTTTAGGGCTTACATCAGAAAGATACTTAAATAGATGTGTTATTTCAAACTCCTAAGGAAAACAAGGAATTTACATATTGCCCTTTTTTAGGAAATAATTGAAATCCAGTCAATATTTTTACTAAAGATTAATAGTATTTTTTAGGAGCAGAAGTACTTTGAGGTGAAGCTAGGTATTCACAGCCGGTCTGTGCTGGTACTGTTGTCACACGTGTTGTTCATGGGCCTTAAGATGCAGCTGGAGTTTTTGGCCACAATTAGGACTCTGTATCTGCAGCAGTGAGTGTTCTGCAGCTCGTCATTCCAACATGGATTTTCATTGTCCATTAATAGCTTTGACCTGACACGGCAGCCCTACCCTTTCTTTGGTGGTGGGGAGCACGGGAAGGTGTGCCTGGAGCTGGGGACTCTCTTTGCCCTGGTGTTTTAGGGGAGTGCCACCGTGTCTCTCTAGAAGGGGATGTCCCTCCCCAGGAAGGGCTGAGCCCCAGTCACTGGGGGGAAGCACCGGGCTCGCTCTGGTGCCAGACCCTGTGCATCACCCCAGGGTGATGCTCCTGGGGGCTCGCTGCCGCCCTCCCCGCTTCCCACAGGGTTGCTGCCAGGTGTCCATGACGCCTCCCATGTCCTGGCCCCGGTCTCTCCCTGCTGTGTTACCTCCCCGAGCATGCCTGGCACCTTCCCTCCTCCTGGCACTCCGGATAATCCTTTCTCTGTGCTGTTTGCACTTCTCCCGTGTCCTTAAGCCACCTGTCTTCACCATCCAGAGGGTTCTTCTGGCTGCTGAGCTTAAATAGTGTAAGAATAACAAATTGGCCACATTTATTCCTTCCTTTCCTTCCAGCAGTGCTTTGTTCTGTATCCATATGACAACACCATGCAGGAAATCGCATGCTTTTCACACAGCTAACTCTGATCTTGCAGGCTAAGATCAGTTGATCGCTGTAGTGTGACAGACAACACTATTTCAATTTGCATAAATACGTTACTTAAAATCACAAATTATCTACTTGCAGCCTCAGTGTAGTGGATGCCCAGTGCTCATCCCCCCTGGTGAGCATGATGCTGCATTAGCTGGCGTGGGCATTTAGAGAGTAAGCTCTCCCACTCAGCAATCCTCTGCTTCTCATCTGTGTTTTATCTTAACCTTGTTCCCGCGTTATTAGAGATGGCCCTACTTATTTTAAGTGCAAACTTAGCAGTGCTTGATGTGTTACACTTAGATGCTGTACCTATGAATAAGGAATTGAGTAGCCCAGGTGCTCTGAAATTGTGCCAGCTGGAATTCAGCCAGAGCAGCTTTGGGTATTTTCTTAAGTACGAATATTAAAAATCTCACACGCTCTTTGAGTGCACACACCCCCATTCCCCCCAGCACCAAGCAGAAAGGTGTTTTTCCTTCTTTGAGTTCGGGGAAGAACAACACATTATTCGGTGGCCATAGGTATGTGCTGTCCCAGTTCTTTGTGGCCTTGGGTAATTATTGCATCAGCACAAAAGGAATACAACAGTTAATGAAATACAGAGGTGGCGATTTATATTGCTCTTGTAGCAGCGCAGGAGGACATACATAATTGTGAGACATAACCATAAATGGTTCTTAGAAAACTGCTTTTTGTTCAGTGCTTTTTGACTAGTTCTTTATCTACAAAAAACCCCTCAACCAACAACAAAGAAATCCCAACAAAAGAAAACAATTCTCCATAGTTTAAGGTAGTCAGAGACATTCAACGTGAGGCCTCACAAGTCGACCGGGTATCTAGACCCGAGTACGTGCACAGGGCATACACCCAGTGCAAGCGTTTTCAAATCCACCTTCAGAATATGCACCTTAATATGTGTTCAAAATTCAGAATATAAAAATTGTCTTCATTTGGGTTATTTTACTTTTATCTTAATTTTGTTTGCAGAATACATCAGCAAGGAAGCCCCACGCAGTCTCCTCCTGCAGACACCTCCTTCAGCAGTCGCAGGGGAAGGCAGCTGCCGCAAGTTCCAGTAAGAAGTGGCAGTATAGAGCAAGGTATCAAAAATGAGCTTATGACAGCTCAAACTCTTTGATTTCTTACCTTTCTTTGCTTAAAGTCTACTTTTGTAACTGCGTGTTCAATGCTATAACTCTACCAATGAAGCGATAGAAGAGAATGAAAGCATATTTTTAGTGGGGGAAATCCAGTAGAGTTTGACAAGTCGATAATTACACATGGTTTAATTGCCTTAATTATCTAGTACCCTTTTATTTTTGTCTTCTTTAAAATTTCTGTTCGAGTCAAGGAAGTTTCCATCACACACCTGGTTTGTATTCAGCTAAAGAAATCAGGGGCAAAGACTTTGACAACATTTTGACGGTCTTACTCATTTTTTATTTTGTGATTTATATTAATTGTTGTGCGTTATTAACATAGATTAATAATAAATGTCACAAAACTGTTTTTCTTCTGGAGTTCATAGTTCAGTGAGTAAAGAATGAAAATAATCCCCATGGGGAATGCGAAAGCACGGGTCACCAGCTCTTCTTTAAGAATAAACTGATCAGGCAAAGAATGCTGCTCTTTTCTGAATAAGACAACATAGACTAATGGTTGTGGAACATGGCTTTTACATACTAATATCGAATAAGCATGAATATTGCTCTTTCCTTTTCTAGCAACATAATTCACACAGACTATGAGCTATTAAGGTAAAATGAAATGGCACAATGGATAATATTTGGACATCCAGGGTTTCTTCAGTGTTTTAAAAGCCTGTTTTCTCATTGACTACAAACAACAGCTGAGATTGCCAGGTACCACAAGGTTTTCTTCTTGATGGAAATTAAAGAAATGCTTCTCATGATGAAACACTGTAGTGCTTTATAGACCTGTTGGCAAACTGCTTTCTTGCACAGATCATGGTGCTGACCATGACCTTCTCACCACGGTACATACCCCAGGGTTTATTTGTACAATGGATTATGTTAACGTGCAATCAACTTACATTAATTTTATGGCTTTGGGCTGCGATGGCATACTACACCTTCAATTAACACATATCAAAATGTATTGTCTTTTATACATGTGTTTATTCTGAATGATTAATATACTAGTACAAATAGGTTTTAGTAATATTAAACTTCACATTTGAGTCCTTTCATTTTGTTTTGTGGTGAATCTAGGACTGTCTGGATTATAAACTAGTTACAATGTACATTTAAAGCTTCTATTTCTGCATATTAGTAAGTTGGGGCCTTTTTAGAGAAATGTAATAAATAATGAGTTTGAAATTCCTTTCCTGTTTCTTCTGCAATTTCAGAATTTGGTGCAATATATAATGATGAATCAGCTTTTAATTGTAACTTGTCTTTGCTTTGGATATTCATCTATTATATTTCTGCTGTTTTGATAACTGGTCTGTTGAGAATGAAATACTAGTTTGTTTTGTTAAAGACATTGGAAATTAATGTAGACATTGCCGTGAAAATGAGTAGAGATGGGATATATACAGCAGAGGAAAGAAAAAATGGAAATCGAGGGTAAAGCTGCTGTAGTTTCAGAAAGTTGTTGGTTCTGTGCCCACCTGGAAAGTGACGCTGTTTCACTGAGCTCTCCTTTACACTGGTGGTGGATGTGCTCGGGGCTGATGTCTGACATCTGCGAGTAGGATGCGATGTATTGGTTGCTTTGCTGCTAGAGATCACACTCCCGCTGTCCATGTGGTGTGTCACCACACGAGGCATCAAAGGCTGAAGAGATTGCCCTCTCCACATAGTACTTTGGTTTTGTCTAAGTGATTGGCTTCTCCTTTTGAAGGGGAGGTTTCCTGTTTTTACTGATGTTTAATACTTTGTTCAAGCTGAGAATACATTTGCAGAGAAGTACGAAATTTAGTAGATTTTATAAAATATTTTCAAACAGTTTTGTCAGTATCTTCTGAAAAAATATGATAGTATGTATAAGCTTTATACTACTGTAAGAAGTTAAATTCAGTGAGGCTATAGAACCATAGTATTTGCTCTGCTTTACAATATCAACTTTTAATATCAGTTTCACCTCTTTAATCCCTATCAAATGAGTATACCCGGGTCAAGCGGAGCGACAAGAAGTATTGTGACCTAATGCAGGATTGAATCCAAAACATACTGAGGTCTGTAAAAGATTTCCATTAACTGTTCTTGGAACTTATTTTGTCCTTAATGATTTAAATTCGCAGTCACCACGAATATAGATGATGTCAAAATCTAGTGCGACATACACATGTTATAGGGAGCATTTCAAAATACATTTTCTTCATTTATAAATAAAGCTATTTTTTGGTGGTCAGTATTGACGTCCTGTGCTTGAGGGTTATCCTGTGTGATGTACCACAAGGTATCGTTTTTATAGGAAAGTACTTCTTTACACTCTCTGTACAAATTCTGTTATGCCAGGAGGGTTGAATACATGTCTAAATATGCACATCTGGGAATATATGTCTGTTTTACAGATCACAGTGATTGCTGTAAAAAAGATTGAATGTCTGTGTATCAAGGGTGGGGTTTTTATTTGCTCTTTGCATATTCAGGAGGCACAGAAGAATCCAGTAAACTAATTCTACTGCTCTTTAAAGCTCTTGTTATGGAGCAAATGAGAGTTGACAAATGAACAAGAGACTGGTAGTAGTTTTCATCTGGAGAAACAGTGATATTTTAACTCTCAGTCTTTAATCCTTAGCTCTTAATTTTAAATTATCATATCCATACTCAAAAGGCTTCTTCTTGGACTGACATTGCATCTCAAACATTCCGTTTGATCATTGTCAAGTTTAGAACTAAAAAAACCAATTATTTTTTTGTCTCTACCAGATGATGTTGTCTTAGTTACTGCTCTGGTTGTCAGAATCATAAAAAGACAGCTTGTGAGAATATAAAGTAGGTTGAAAAGGTCCTTAGTAGTAGACACACTTTATTTTAAAATAAAATTTCATAGAAGTGATTCTTACAGAGAAGACCAAAGTAGTGGTCCCTTTTCCATTACAGAAATGGGGTTGGTACTACTGTCAGAAAGAGAGAAAAAAAAATCTGAAATGTAGAGGAAAATGTCTAATTTAAGGACTCAAAGCCCAGGCCAGCACAATTATGCACACTACCAGAAAAAGAAACCTTCTTGGTGCTTATGTTCTGAAGGGGAGAGCAGCTTTGTCTGGGCTTGGAGGGTGGGAGGGAGGGAAGCATTTTCACTTGGAACAGCTCTAAGTACATAAATTTTTAGCAACTCCAGTACATGCAGACTTTTTAAAGTGGTTACAGTTAAGATTGTAAATGTCTGTAATTTTTAGACAATATGATTTTTATTTTAATCACAGTGATATTCAGGGAAGATGTGGCTGCGTTTCTTTCCTTTCCTTTCCCACCAGCAGCATTTCCTAGAGTGCAAGACACACTGGGATGTTATTACAACTAAAAGTCTTGAGATGCTTGAATATTGGAATTTAGTCTGGTGTCGGTGTGTCTGTGTGTGTTTTCAAAGAGTCGTGGTTGAGTGGTCATTACCCTAACTAATGATACTTAAGAAACATTTTTTATTTCTTTGTTTCAACTGATAATTTTATAAAATGACCTAATAATCTGAGGATGTTTTGGCTCAGTGACTAAAACAGCAAAATTCTAAGCCGTGGCAAGAACAGTGGTGTGTTCTCAGTATGTCATCCTCTGCTGAGCTGTAAGAGATATGCATCAGGTTGCTGTTATTTGCGTCACCTTTGAGTGGAACTGTGCAAATCGTTAAAAGGACGGGGATTCTGCGCGGACTTTGTTTTTCAGCTGTTTCTATAACAAATTTGTCATATAGTTGCATGGTTTTTAAATTATACTTTTGTATAAAGCATATTTCTGTGATCTTTACTCAGCCCGTCCCCTGCCATTGCAGCTGTCGAACAGCACAGGCGCTCCTGTTGGAGCAGAATCTGTGGGTGGGTCTCCACACTGCTGTGTAATGGTTAATTGTTGTATTGATCAAGGAAATTAATACCGCCTGAAGATCTGTAGCAATTTTATACACTCCTTTTTAGTTGCAGTAAATAATATTGGGAATTATATTACAAAATCTAGCAAGTGAAAAAAAAAAATCTTATGTACTATTGAAATTCATGAACCAGCAAGATAAATGCGCAATGATTGCCTGTAGTATAGAAATGATCTTTAAGAGATAATTCATGCAAAATGGACCTTTCTCCCTCTATCTCTCTCTGTTTGGCTCTTCACAGCGTAATTTCTTTTTCATAGTTTCCACAATGAGGTTTCATGTTTGAGGAGTCCCATAATGAGAGTCAGGTTTGTACTAACCAGCAGTCTGTTCACCTGTAACTGAAGGAGTGTGGTTGGACGTGTTTCCCATGGCTCCTGTCAAGGGCGATAGGCCTTGGGCAGTGACCTTTGGAAAAGCAAAAGTGCCACCAGCACTAAATATCACCATGTCTCAGCTCACGTTGGAAAAATCTGCAGCTTTTTACATCGCTTGTGTGCAGGGCGAAGTGCATGTGTGTGCGTGTGCGACTGCTGCTGCTGCTGCACCCATATTTGACTGATGCTCAAAGAGGGCTACCTGTATGAAGTCCATGTGTGCAACACACGTACAGTGGTGATACGTGTGTTCAGTGGTGATACATGTGTTCAGTGGTGATATGTACTGTACTGATGGCAGTCACATCAGAGAAGAATGATGTGCTTTGATGTCCAGTGTTTTCTTTCAACAAATAAGAACCAGAAGATCTTCCATACAGAAGATCAGTATGTTGTCCAATAATGCATCCGAGTTGCAAATATCTTTTTATATTTAACCAACTTAAGATCCTAAAGGAAGTGAATCACTAGTGAAAAGTGTTGTGCGTGTATGTATTTGATCATTGAAATGTCATTGCAGTGAGTGAACGACTTAAATAATGGTAAAAGATCAAACCTTTTCAGTTAAAACCTTTCTTCAGATCCATCAGTAAAAAAGTGGCAGAAGAAAAAGAATAAGTAATTTCAATTTTAGATTTTAGTCTTTTAGTGTTGTTTGGTTTGTCTTCATATTTCTGGTTTTATTTTGAAATAATTAGGTGGCACTGCATATTTTGAGACAGCTTGTGGAATCTTTACTTACACGGGAGAATATTTTGTTCAGCATTGCTCACTCTTGCAAATGAGTTCAAGCTTCATAAGCTTTTTTTCCCCTTAAAGACTGATTTTCAATAGTCCAGTGTCTATTGAGTATTACAGATTTCAGTTAACAGAAAATAAAGCATGCATTATTGCAGAACAGGCTTCAGAATCTGAAACAGGACTATGTGGTTCAGGAGTGACAGTGATACTTAAAACAATATAAAGATTTTTATGTCATTCATAAATTTGCATGTGACAATACTGCTCAAGTAGAAAATTTAAAGAGTCCACAATCTGGTTTTCTGTAACTTCATTGTTCCTGTTAATTTTAAAGAGAAAGTCATAGGCTTTATGATTTGTCATAGTTTGTCATTTTAAGTTTCTACATTACTTTTGCATATGCTGGAGTACTGCCTACTGTACATGCCATTGTCACATATAACACATTCCTTTATCTAACTTTAAATTTGCTGATTTCTTTTTCTGTTTCCATCATTCCGTGCATTTAATTCATTGAAGAGCAAGAGAATTTTAACTCTTCCACAAAAGGTAAATATTTATGTCATTTCTTACAAATGTTTGGCAACTGTTAATACTGGTTTTTCCCTCAATAAATTCCGTGTCAGTGTATGGTCTTAGTTAATAGTGCTTAACAGGAGAGAATGTCTATATGCTATCTGATGTCCCTCTTTAGGGTCTGAAAATGGCTTCTCTTGTGATTTCTAATTTTCCTATTGAATTGTAATACACTGTATTTAACAGTACTCATGGTATTTTATATGGGCCAGAAGCTGCTTGATCGAGTTGATGTTCACACAAAGACGGAGGTTTTACCTTCACTCTTGAGCCTCCAGCGATGCAGCTGGGGCTCTGGGCATCCACAAAGGATGGTTCCTGGTCTGGGTCCAGGAACAGTTGAAGGTGATGAAGGCCAGAAACCATCCTTCATGTGTGGAGAGTTTCTGGAGAATGCGTTGTGGTTCATGTGCATCACAAGCCCTGACACAGAAGGCTCCCTGTGCTGTGGGGCGAGTTTCCAGGGGCAGACACGGGGCGTTCCCCCCTGTCAATGCTCCCTGTCTGTGCTGTGGATCAGTGGCCTCGAGCAGCAGGTCCCCAAGGTGTCCCACAGAGGAGAAGAGTTGTCTGTCATGGCCTTAGAGAGGAAACACTGTAGAGAAGTTTCTTTTTTTTTTTTTTACCTTTTTGCTGAAAGTAGAACTTATCTCAAAATCTGAATGAAACTTGGAGGGAAAAAATGCAAACAAAAATCCCTTTTAATGTTAACAGCAAAGTACTATGCGGGATTACTGGATATTATGTGGCAAGAGACATAAGTATGAAGGAAAGCATGTATTACACACATGAACAACACTGACCAGATAAATTTACAACAAAACCATCAAGCATCTGCTCCACGTAGTCAGGGGAAGGGTTGCAGTAAGGTTTTCAGCAGACTGTGAAAATGCTGTCTCAAGATTCCTGCCCAAACCAGTGCTTTGTTTTTTAGGAAGTATATGTTTGGTTTGTTTTCTTACTGTTTCTTTTAAGTAGATGGCTCTGTTTGGGTCATCCTTGAAACTCTTTGAGGAAGAACTGAGTGTTGCATCGGCCAGTTCAGATGTTTATATTGGCTTACCTTCCTTCTGGTCCAGTTACCAAACTCAGGATGGCAGCCCTGCCTCTGTGTGACCGGGAGATCCAGGCTCATTTCCCAGCGTGGCAGTCTGAGTGTCTTGTCTGTGCCTCAGTTCTGGTTTGGGAAGAGCTCCAGGAGGACCAGGGAGCTCGAGGAGGGCAGAAGCTCCCCTGCAAAGGAAGGCCATGCACGCAATCACAGCTTGTTCCAGTCAGGTACAGAGTTCAGGGTTCAGAACCTGTCTCCCTCTCTATCTGCATGTGGCCAATAAGTGCTGTTTGAAGTCATATGACTTCAAAAAGTCATATGCAGAAAAGTGGTAACAAGTTCTTTAGAACTTGATGGTTACTACTCATATTTCACGTCATTCATTTGCTCATGATTTGAAAATTTTGTGTGTTTTTTAAATTTCATGGTAAATTTTGCTGCGCTGGGACATTCTCCAACCACATCTCACTGTGGCCTTACTGCCCTGCCTTCCTTTTAGACATTGCTTCTGCCTAGTTTGTTCTTCAGCTTCTACTTCTCACTTCCTCAGACCAGATACTGTTTTTTCTGTTTTTTCCCCCAATTTCTGTTTAAGCAGCATAGAGAGATGGAGCTTTTGCTGTGTAGAAGGCTAAGTGTAGGTGCCTCTGGACTGCGCTGTAGCTATAGCTGTTGTTGTTCAGCTGTTCCTCTCAGTATGAAGAATGAGTGAAGAAGAGGTCACACCTCTGTGGGCTTCTGGGATAAGTCCCTGTTCCCCTGCCAAGACCTGCTGTTTGTACCCCAGAAACGCTGTTACTAAAGTTTTTATGAGATGACTTTTCACTTCAGCTTACTTTTCAGTACCATCCTTGTGCAAGCAAATCTTTCTGTTGACTTCAAGACTTTTCCCTTAAAGTTTGCATCATAAAGGCTGTGTGATACCTGCTGATGAGGGTCACAGCTGCCTGAGATCTCCATGCCAATTTCTTCTCTTCACGTAGCTTACTCCAGCATTTAATAGTGTAGTTGATACTAGGAGGATTTCCAGATCGTACTGTTTGCTACACCTTCTTTCTGTCTTGACCATCTTGAACACATGAAGTGCCTCAAGATGATTCTATGTTTGCTGTAGAATTCACCATTACAGGAAATAGTATGGTCAATGCTGACACCCATTTAAGTGTTCCGTCGTCTAGGAAAACCAATATGGTTATGTTTTAATCACAGGCCAGGTATTGTCACCAGTCATTCTGACATTAAGCCCATAATTGGGTTAGAGCAAGAATGTCCTTTTAGAAAGGTATTTTCACTTTATGACTGAAAAGGATGGAAAATTGTTCCTGTGCTTAACCACTGGACTTTTTAAACATATGTCTTCTTATGTATCTGACTTTACCTAACCTCAGAGCCACTCGGCATCATTGTACCTGTGTCTGCTAAACTGAAGAGCCTTCTATTGTTAGAAGTCTTCCCACATATAAGTAGTTATGGACCCAAATCAAGCCACATATCTCCTTTCTTTTTAATAATTTCCTAAATCTGCTGCTACAAGACCATGTCCTGGACTTCATATAATTCTTATGACTTCTTTCTGAATCTTTTTCACCATAGTATGCTTGGAATTATAGTCTTCCTAAAATATCAGAATCCATTGACCTTAGATAAATTATCTTCCAGTTTCTGTATTTATTTTTTATGTCCTAAACTCCCTATGTATGGCATTTAAGAATTTGTTCCTTTTTAGAAGGATAAAGGCATGTTTTCATATACCTTGCCAAAATTTACCTTCTCCTTTCTTGCTTTATTGTTTGCTCTAGCAACAAGTCTCCACTTCAGACAGAGCAATATTTTGCCGGAGATTTGTGTTCCATATGTGCAGCAGGTGAATTTTGGGTGTAAGGTGTTTTTCCTTGGAATTTGGTAATGGTCACACTGCCATAAAGGAGGTAATTTCAGGGTTAAAACAATTCTAACCCCTTTTTTCAAATGTATGTGTGAATTCTTTTTAGATATTATTTATTGACAAGATTCACAGCTTTACAGATGAATGGAATGCAGAATCTCTGGTGATCGTTGTAACATGAAAGAGGTGAATACCTAAACAGTTGAGCTTGGGAATTAAAAACAAGAGCTAGAAAGGCAGCTTGAGCATTTTTGCTGTTTGTTGGTAATTCCATATTGCTGCCCAAGGTACAGTCCTTATTCAAACCAGCCTACAAGTTTCATTCATTCTGCTATCAGCTTAATAGATAGATGTTTGCAGCATCATGCCATTTAGGAAATTTTCCAAATATACAGACTTTAGTCTCCCTTTCAAACCTTAAATCAGGGACTTAAAATTCCTTCAATTTCTTTTGTACTGGTCATTACTGTTAATGCAGCTTTTGTAGCTCTTGCTGATTTTCATAGGATTGGTCTATTGTTGCTATCAGTGTAAGCTGAATTTATTTTAAAGTCACATTTACATTCTGGGGATAACAGAAATATGCCATATGATACATTCTCTCTACCTGCTAAAGTATTAAAAAAAAAAATAGAAAGAGAAAACTTGATTTGCCCTACTACGTTTGCTATGTTAGTATAGTATGTTGCTTATGGTTCTGTTTTTCTGTAAAAAAATTGAAGAGGTAGCTTATATTCTGAGTAATCAGGATTCCAGACAGGTCTAACTTCTCTATCAGTTAAAGAGCAGATAGGGGTTGAAATATGCCCATTCTAGCTTTCTGAAGACAGAAATAAAGAAGAAGGCTCTCGAGTAGTTAATGCTATCAAATGTAACTCTATAAACCATCCCATAGTGCTGACATATTGAAAGGAGTGTTTGCTTCGTTTAAGAAAATCTTCCTCTCATTTTAGGCTTCTAGACTTTTCCCCTCAAAGTCCCCTCAATTGTAAAGGAGGTGTGATACCTGCTGGTGAGGGTCACAGCTGTCTGAGATCTCCATGCCAATTACGTCTTATTACATAGCATTTATACAGCATTTATCAGTGCAGGTGAGACTTGGAGGATTTTCTCTGAGGGAGTTTTTCTGCTGAAAATGAGATCTATAGCTATTTTCTTGAGTTTATTCCCTACCTCCTTTAAGTAGCATAATATGCACTTGCATATTTCACACAATTGAATGACAGCATGTATTTTATAGGCTGTCAATAAAACAAAACCCATGAACAACCTTTAATATTAATTAAAACTTCTTTTATCACAAGAAATACAAGCAAGTTTTTTAATTACTTTATGAGTAAAAAAACCCCAACTCTTCCATTATGTGCATATGTGCATATGGTAAATTGTTCTTTTACTAATACCATGATCACCTCTGCAGGGACTGGAAATCCAGGTGTTTAGTTGTACTTCCAGCATGTGGCACATTTAGAATCCTCTAAGGTTTGTTATGAATTACAGCACAGGGTGCACAGTCTTCATGAGGATGTTTCTTGAATGCCATGTGAGGAGGAGACCCAGAAGGAGCTGATGGACCTGCTAGCCTATGGGATGGGAGATGTTCTTAGTCTTTGTGGACCACGTCTTCTTCCTTTGAATCCCCTTCCCAGTGGAAAGTAGATGGGACTTAGCACTGAGTTGAATAAACTGAGTAATAGCTAAGGGAACTTTTGTTTGTTTGATGGAAGACCATTCAGAACTACATTGGGCAGTTAACTCTTGGTAGCTTAGTGTGGTGGGGTTCACCCAAGGCAACAGTGAAGTACCCACCAGCTGCTTACTCACTCCACCCTCCACAGTGGAATGGGAGAGAGAACTGGAAGAGTAATAGTGAGTGAAAACTCACTGGAGAAGATAAAGACAGTTTAATACGTAAAGGAAAAAAATGAAGAGAAAGAAGAGAATCACAAACTCCACCACCAAGAGATGCAAAGGCAATCCCTCACCACTTCCCACCAGCAGACCAATGGCCAGCCAGCCCCTTGGACAGACTACCCCCAGTTTTACTGCTGAGGGCATTGCTGTGGGATATGGAAGGTCCCTTTGGTCAGCTGGGATCTGCTGTTCCAGCCGTGTCCCGTCCAGCTGGTGGGGCAGGACACATGAGAACAGAGAAGGACTTGGTGGTGTGCAAGCGCTTCTCAGCGATGGCTGAACCATCGACACACCTAAAACTCGGCACTCTATAGGCTGCTGTGGAGAAAACCTCCCTCCCAGTACGGCTGGGATCACAGGAGTCAAACTGGTCTATAAATACAATAATGGAATTGAAGTGTAACACTTGATTCCATTCGTGCGTCTGTCTGTTCTCTCCTGCATGGCTTGGTTGTTTGTGTACATCATTGCTGTACACCCTCCTCGTGGTTTAGTAGCAGCAAAAGCTTTCTTCTAAATCTGCACCCTTTCTCTGAGCTGTCTGCCCAGCAAGTTCTCTTCTTGTAGTTACTTCTTGAACTGATTGATCTCGTATCTGAATAAGTAGCTCTTGAAGATATGAGTTACGGCTCTCTGAAGTGTGACTTCTGACTCCAAGGAGCATTGACACAACTGATATTGGTGGTAGTTGTACCACTAATTCAAGACATTCACAGTAAATCTCCATATTTAGAATTGTAGGGCCACTCAAGAGCTCCAGAAAAAGTACTCTGTAAATTCTGATGTCCTAAAAAGAAAGTAGATCCATATTTTTCTAAGAGGCAGGTTAAGTTCTTGAAGTATTGTTTATGTCAAAGTTTCATTACCTGTGGTACCAAGTACATCAAGCGATGTGATCATACGGTGGTGTTACCCATGGTCCTTATGGCTTCTGCTAATGTGCTTTTGCTCCTCTGTTAGATTTTTCTCTGCTTCTTGTGATTAACATATTAAGAGTACCCCAGGCTGCTCATCAGGCAGATGACTTTTTCCATCACAGGATGGAGACAGATGCAAGATGTGCTCAGGTGTGTGCGGGAAACAAAGCTGAAAAGAACACAGTTGTATTTTCTAGAGCAGACTTGCATTTCGCACAGTTGCTTGCTTAGGAATACATAACAGCTAATTGGTGCTAAATTACATTTTTCTCTGTGCACAAACCCAGATTTCTCCGTAAAAGGACATAGATTTACTTCACACTTAATTATTCTCCTGTTTTTTTTATGTAATGGTATCCAATAAGGTAAACCAGAACATAAGTGTGTTGTTAAGCTTAAGAGTTTAAACATAATAAAAATCAAGAATTACAGAGTTAAGGTTGAATGTTTACTCAGCCTTGACTGCAGTGATTTTCACATATACTCACTGAAATAGCATCTCCTTACATAATAGAATATCCTTTTTGAAGTATTGTAAATAATACAGAGTAATTTTATATCACATAAATTATTTAGTATAACGTACAGTTGACAGAAGGATTTAAAGTCACACAATAAAGGGGTTGCTTTTTAGAGAACTGTAATCTGTGCACCATACACAGATAGGGCTAAATTTTTAAAGGGGTCTCAATATTCCATCTGATTTTGTATCCTTAGTCTATTTCATGCATATATGATAGGATTAAGATATCTGAGTTTTTTACTTCAGTCACTAATTTATATATCTTAATCCTTTCGTATCTGTCCTTTAAATAAGAGGCCATCTTTAAAAATTTCACCTAAAGTGCTCAATTTTGCCTTCAGATACCTCCATGCAACTTCCATGGAAGTAATTGGAGCTGTGCCTGCATATCTGATGGTGGAACTGGACTCATTGCAATTAAGGTACACATTTACCCACGTAATTAGTCATCTGGAATAATTGCTGAGCCCACTGTGCCATTCTGCATGTGCAGAATTTCCCAGACTGCGTGTGGGAGATTGAAGATTACGATGATAATTCTATTTCATTTCTTAAATTTGTACCTTCAGTGTAATTTGATGTATTTAATTTTATTTAATTTTCCTATTTTAAAATAAGAAATGTGGAAAGAGGGCATGAAAACAACATATTTTTCACAGTGATGTCTTTGTATATTTTTTTACATACCCAGCCAGGTCATAGAAATTCCACCATTTTTACAGGCACATTACAGATGGTGCATGCACCATCCTGGTTTGTGCACTAGGACATGGTTTCAAATATCCAGCTCTGAGTCTACTCCTTTTTTTAAAAATCTCTTTGTGCTTGCAATGCACAGACAGAAAAACAGATGTGTAAAGAATCCCACAGTTAACTAACAGTGTAAACCCCACATATGAGAACCTTGGTAACTCTTAATTCATGATATAGATCTTTAAACAAGACGACAGAGTACTTGTTTTCCACTAATTTAAAATTCTCTGTGTTTCGTGATTGAAAATTGAGTCCGTGCAGCTTTTAAATTGTTCTCTCTCTCCTGTCACTGCTCTGAGGATGGGCTGTTTACAAAAATCTTGACTTGTAAAACTAATCATCTTGGAGACGTTCATGTAAATCCATGGTTGACCCAAACCCCAGAATATTGAATTTGTGACTACAGAAAAAATTCCAACTAAAAGCAGTGGTTCTGGGATGTTATAACCTGTTAAAACATGATGACCGTAGTGAGTGCTCCTGTGATTTAGAGCAGGTACCAAAGAACATCTGGGTCTAGTTTTAGAGGTGTTAAAAAGAGCCAGTTTTCAAGGTGTTGGTTTTATTGGTATTCCTTTGCATTTTTAGTCCTATCAAGTTTAAGAATGCCAGAACATATAGTTCCCCCTGAAAATGATCCACTACCACAAAGGTGAAATTACTTTAAGGAAGCCTTATCCCAGAGGCTTTCCCACCCCCTTACCAGCGCAAGGTCATCTTCCCGAGGCACAGCCAGGAGCAATCGCTGCCCTTTGGTCACATTGAAGAAGATGCTCTTTATAGCATCACAGCTTCTTCACGGTTTACATTTCTTTTTTTAAAGGAACACTGTCATAGGGAAGTTGAAAACACAAGAAAAAAGAATTTCTTTGAAATCAAAGTAGGAAGAAAAGTAGTGTTTTTAAAGTGCATCATGTAAAAAAAACCACACTTAAATGTAAAAAAAAATTATTGTATTTTTTACTATGACTGGTCGCATGGAGAAATTATTCCTCTCACATAATCTTTAGCTATAGTAAGCACTTGTGTTTTAAAGTAGTAGTAGGAGTTAATTACTTTTAAAATAAATTTTGATACTTTTATAATGCCTTAATTCTAGAATGCTACTGTCATATTTTCTATGCTTAAGCAAGTACATGGTTAGATGATCATGGGTTTATGTCCCCTGCATCCAGAACACTTAGCAGGTGTATAATTCAGCCTGTCACCTAAATTCTTTCACTCTTTTCATACCTGTTGCAACAGCTTGATTATGTATAGCAATTGGGATGTCTGCCCATTTTCAGGTAAAGGCTCTCGCAGTGGAAGTGGTTGGTTTCCTGACATTAGTGTTCCTTTGTTCTGTGTTTACACCCTGCCTGTTCTACGTGTTTGTACATTTCTTTGTTTCATTGAGACGGAAATAAGTTGATATTGTTGCTAAACCATTTGTTTTTCCGGAAGGTTTTCGCTATTTCTAATTGATTTTCATTGTGTGTTTTTGCAGCAAGCTTAGTAGTGGAGGAGCGAACGAGACAGATGAAAATGAAAGTGCATCGTTATAATCAGACGTCAGGGTCTGGTTCTAGCCAAGAACGTGAGCGTGAGCAATACACCAAGGTAACGTCCATAGTGTTGAAATGATGCTTTGGCTTGAAAACTGAAGGCACAAACCCATTTATTTGAAACACTATATACCCCTCGAGAGCAGTGTGTTATAAAGCCTGACAGAAATGTCTTCCAGGAATAACTTTTTAACATCCTTTATACCCCCATCCGATGCGCATTAGGCTTAGTCTTTGATGTCACCTGAAATGAATTTTTTAAAGATCAGAACATTTCAAAACTAAATCAGGGAAGTAAGATCCTTCAGCAGCTGTTAAGCAAAGCCATGTCACCTCTGGCCTGTCAGCTCCCTGTCCCGCAGGTCCCCGCAGCCTGGAAAAATGGGCCATTGAGGTATCATTGTTTGGTGGCCCTTCTCTTCTGTCCATCTCTAGGCCCTTGCTGTTCTCTGATGTGTAGGGATCTAGACAGAGTTATTTCCACTCCCAGGAGCTATTCTCTTATTTGTATATATGAGAGTGGTTTTGTATCCTAATAATATCACAGATAAAATATTTCCTTTCTGGAAATTCATACTAATTGCTTTGATTCTCTTTTCTAATAAAAACCCCCTTTTCATTCTCAGATTTTCTCTGATAATGAAGTGTACATGAAATCACATTAATGAAGTTATACAGAGAGACCATACTTTTTTGTTTTTCTTTGATAATGCTGAAATTAATT
This sequence comes from Scolopax mira, assembly GCA_004320125.1. Taxonomy (NCBI): domain Eukaryota; kingdom Metazoa; phylum Chordata; class Aves; order Charadriiformes; family Scolopacidae; genus Scolopax; species Scolopax mira. The sequence continues at coordinate 203,051 of BJBW01002543.1, forward strand.
ATTTCCCATTATTGCCTCATAAGTGTAAAACTGTGCAGACTTCTGAGCAAACAGTGGAAGACGCCTCTCGGGTCTGTGCAGCCGCTCACCAATCCCGCTGCCGGGGGCCGGAGCTAAAGGTGTTGTCCCTTCTGCTGCCGGACCCTGTGGAGGCCAAGGTGGCTCGGTGGCACGGGAAGCGTTTCTGCAGTCACCTTCTCCCAGGGGCACTGAGATGTCGGTGCTTTCAGGGAGTATGATCTGAATGGAAAACTCTGCTGTAAAAGAGCCAGATGCGTGCAGCAACTGTGAGCGTTAAAAATAAGTTGGAAGAAAATCACAGCTTTTATTAATTTAGAATTTTGTGCTTCAAGAGCTACATTTCAAAGACTTTCTTCCTGTCAGTAAGGACTAAACACTTGTATTTTTATTTCTATGTTTTAAGAGAGATGAACTTTCTGTTTGTGACCAGTGCCGTGCAGAAAACCATAAACGTTGTCATGCTCTCATGTGGAATGAGAATGCTCCTGGCCTTTATTATCACGGGACTGATGCTGGATTTTTGTCCTTGGCCTCCAGGGTCTCCTGCCTCTAGAGGCAGGAGGTTTTGTAATTTTTGTAATTTCTGCCTATCAGCTCCTCAATCTTCTAGTCTAGTAAGCAAAGACTGTTTTTTTGAGCATGCAGTGTGCTGTTGGGCTGTGAAACATCTTTAAACATCTAAGTTTAATATATTTTGAATATGTGACTGCTCTGCAACATTTCTGTAGGTCTTATGGCTGTTCTACTCAACTAGAGAGTCTGGAGCTCACATTCTTATTTCCTTCAGTTCCAGTGGAAAGACTCCATAATTTATGTGGAACAGCTAAATTCTAAAAAGCTAAATGTAAAAAAAAGGACCTCCAGCCACCAAACCCTCTGTGGATTTGGTGAAAGGGTTTAAGGAAGAGCTTTAAACATGTGTCTGCTTTCTTTCTCTTATATTGGTAGGGCTGCAGTGGCTGGTGTGCACAACTTGTGCTGTTTCACTCTCTGAGAGAATCAAAACACTTTGGTAGCATTATTCTGGATTTGCATACATCTAAATGACAGTATATCACTCCTGGTTTAGGTCCACTGATGGTCACACATCTGCAGTTCATCACACCCCTCTTTGCTCCTTTGCTGGCACAGAAGCAGCAGCAACTCCACAGGTGCTAAAGTGAATAGAAGAACTGCATTTCAGCTGTTTATGTCAGATAGATATAGTGAAAAAACTTCTGTCTTTGCAATGGAGAAGCAGGCAGTGCAGATACCGGGGACATTTGAAGCAAGCTGCTATTAATGTCTGAAAAAACAGGCCTACTCCTTAGTAATTCCTATTGAAGCTGCTGTAAACTTCAGCAATTTTCCCAATGTGATAAATAGAGCACCTCAGAACACAAATGGTACATAGGCTTTAACTCTTGTGAGTCATAGAGTGGAAAGAGAAGTGATTGTGCTGAAAATTCACTTTCTTTTGGAGATTATATAATATTTAAATATAACATGCTAGAGAAATTAATAACAAATAAATGAAGAGTTCTGGTAAGCAGTAGTTTTCTAGGTGAGCAGGATTTTATCATCTTACTTTTGAGACAAGTTGGAAGCTTGTAAGGCATTACTTTAGTGCACGTACCAAATACGTGGTTCTTAACCCGTGACATTTTTCAGGTGATCTGAATAAACATATCAGCATCGTCTCACCATAACACCATTGCTCATTTGTGCTCAGATAAGTCTCACCAAGTCACCTGGAAAGAGAATCTCCAAAATAATCCTTGCTGTAGTTGAAAATATTTTTAAGTATTGGAGGACCTGTGAGTAACCCTAAAACACATGCCGAGACACTAAACTTGTATGATTTGTATATATAGTTCTACGTTTACAGTCAGTGCTTGGTATCCTCCTCTACTCCCATTAACTTCCTCATCACATCTGTGTTTTACTAAGAGGTTCCCAAGTGTTCCATGGAGACCTCAGACATAGTTGTGGAAGGCACGGGAGCACAAGAACATGAACCTGGCTTGAACCTGGCTTGAGGGCAGGAGGTTGATACGTTCATGGGTATAAGCCCTGGCTTGTGTTTGCCAGGCCTTTGAAGCCAAGTTGTGACATTCAGGCTGCAGCTGGGGCCGAGCTGAGCTGGGGCTATGCACAGACCAGCACAGCTTCCTGCATAGGACATAAATAAACCTGTATGACTTGCAATTTTATGGAGCAGAGGTCCAGAAAATGAACTCCCCAGAGTGTCATGTCAAACACTGCCTAGTCTTCCCATGTGTTAATGTTTTCCCCATAATACCACTATTTTACCCTCCCCAGCCAAGGGTACCGTGCTCTGCAATGACAGTGGGATTTAGTTTTGTGACGATGGTTTGAACCTCGTATCTGTGTGACTGAAGATTTAGGTAATTGTGACATTGACAGGATTGAAGCTTCCTCCTGTGTCTGACTGATGATGTGAATGATAGGAGCATTGTGAAATAGGCACTGCAGCGTCACAGCTGGTTTTAACTAATTAAAGCTGCTTCTGTCAGCAAAAGGGAGATAACTTCTGCCCTGTCCACATATTCCTCCTGCTGGGTCTCTTGCCAGTCCTCCTGTGTGTGCACATATAAAAGCAACTAGATCAGGGACCGGATCTGCCTGAGAACAAATACTATTTGTGCTGAGTTAGCTTTCTGCCCGACTAGTCTGCCAGAATCACGACACAAAGACATCACGCTCACAAACTGGAACTTGGGAAGTTCCATCTAAACATGAGGAGGAACTTGTTTCCTGTGAGGGTGGCAGAGCCCTGGCAGAGGCTGCCCAGGGAGGTGGTGGAGTCTCCTTCTCTGATGACGTTCAACCTGGACATGTTCCTGTGCAACCTGCTCTGGCAGGAGGTTGGATGATCTACAGAGGTCCTTTCCAACCCCAAATCATTCCATGATTCTGTGATTAGAAAATGTGCTTTTTTCCTTTTCTGATGGAACTTAGATATTGAAATCAATCCCCTGTGTCAGCTTTATGTAGCCTTGTATTTCCTTCAGGCTCATACTCACTTCTCCTGTCCCAAACTAACTCTGTACAGGTATTTTTTTAATATTTGAAAAATTGAGAAAGGGTCTGTTGCCAAATAGATGGGTTGCATGTGCTTGAGAAGATGTCTGTCCACTGCATAAATATTTCATTATTATAGATACAGTGTACTAAAGAACCAGCAGCCTATTTCAATTCCAGTGCTGCGATTTATTTCAAGTGTCTTATTTAGTCCATAAATACCATGTTGCATTTCTTCACTAGATATAAAAACATTGTTTAATATAGGTGTTTCTCTGAATTTCTTACAATTTTGTTAGATCTAAAAGCCATTAGAATTGTCACACTGGGGTCATTTGTTGTGTCAATGCATGGGCTATGTTTTGACAGGCTCCTCACCCTTTCTTTTCTCGATCTCTAGTATAACACACAAACAGATCAGTACAGAAGTTGTGATAACGTCTCTGCCAAATCCTCCGATAGCGATGTCAGTGACGTGTCAGCCCTTTCCCGAACCAGCAGTGCCTCACGCCTCAGCAGCACAAGTTTTCTGTCCGAGCAATCTGAACGTCCTCGGGGCAGAATCGGGTGAGTCCTCTGTGCAGCTTTCCTTCTGTCACCCCCACCTCCTGTTCAGTGCCAAAACACAGACAGAAATCATTGCTGTTAGATGGCACAACATAAGAATTTACAAGAAATGTTATGCACGTACAAACCATCTTCCATTGCTGGCCTAAAATGATAGTATTTTCACAGCTGTGCACCTAAAACAGACAGGAAACTTCCCATGAGGAGGTGACAGATCCATGTATTTGTGGCAAGTGGAACCTGAACACACACTGTCATTTCGTTGCTGGCTATGGATCCGTGTAATCTGTATGCCAATCAGGGATTACAGCAGAAATAGTACTAGGTTTTTAATCTAAGGAGTTTTCTTTCATAAAAGTTCTGGTTTTCTTTCTTTCTTTCAATCTCTGTATTTTTTTCCCTGCTTACCTGCTTTTATTTTGCTGTTTTCATGCGTATGATAAACTACTAGATTTGAAACAAGTATTTGTATGGTAATTTTGATATCACTGGTTCAAAGGTAGTTTAATTAGTTTGCATTATCAAGAATCAAATATCTCCTTCATCCTTGGTGTCTGGGTGGCTTCATTTAGTGCTTCAGAAGACTTGCAGACAGACTCACAGAGGAGTTCAGCTGCCGGCTGTCTGATCTGTTCTGGGGAATGGGGGATGCTGTGGGAGGGGATCTGGGGGAAACTCAGAAACTGGCGTCTATGTATGAACTAACTCCACTGCAATTTTTGGTTAAGGAAAGTTCAGGGGGATATTCAAAGTCATGTTCCAAAGTGGTGAAATGATAACCTGACAGCTGCAGTAATCCACAGTCCACTGCAGTGGAACTGCAAATGTGTTTAAAGTTATTGCAGTTCATTGTGTCCTAGCTTTTCGGCAGCTGTCTCTTAAAGAGACCTTTAGTCAAACTTTGTAAGGCAGAAGATTAATTTAATTCCTACAGTATATTTGCAATTGAATTACCTGTCAGAGCGCTGTGACACAGCATGCATGCAAAATACCACCAGTTAATCCTCAGTCTGGAGATTTTGTTGATTACACTTCTAGTAGCTTGCAAAAGGGAAGTATGACTGATCCAAATTCTAAATACAAGTATATAAAATAGCTTCTTCATTTCTAACCTGTTTAGCATTTTCAAGTCAATGTTATAACAAATGGCCACATGTGGATAAACTAGTCTGCATATTAAATTATTCCAAACATCTTTCTGGGTACCATCCTGGGAAGCCTGGTAGATTACCATGCTCTCTAGTGGCAGTGCAGGCAAATACCAGGAATTTTTGTTCTGTAAACAAAATGTTCTGGGACTTTTGACTTGAATCAGTATCAGACTTGTGAATTTGGCTTGTCGCAGCATTTGGGACGGGTGTGTGTTCCATAACTGAAGTCAGATTATCCATCCTTCTTTATGGAGGTTTGCTTTCACCACTCATCCTCTTCCTGCATTCCTAACGCAGCCAGGCAACGCGCTCTGCCTGGGGGTGCTGCCCGCGGCCCTGGATGTGACTCAGGAACACGCCTCACATCCTAAAGGAAGCAGAAGGAAATTTTTCAGTTTAATGCCAACGATTGATAAGTAAGAATCCATGTTAAATACATGATGATTAATAAGCTTCATCAGACAAAAAAGGATATTTTCTCCCTTCATTCAGAATTCTGCGCAGTGATGTCACTGCACCGTTTTTCCTCAGGGGATGCTTATGCAAAGGAACTCCTTGGTGATGTCAAACAGGGAACTGTCTCGCTTGGGAAGGGTGGGCTGGAGGAGTCTGGGCTGGAGGATTTAGCAAGTTGGCTGCCGTAAGGTGTTTCTCTTGAATCTGATTGAACCAAATCTGCTAAATATATGAAAGAGGAAATATCCACTTTTAGGGTGAAAATTTATCTTAGCGTATCTGGATTTCAAGGAAATTGCCCCTGCAGTAGGAATATCACTGTTATTCCTCATTTTAAATTTGAAAACCACATTTTTATGAAGAAATATATTTATTACCTTAGTAAATGTGTGTGATATAATTATGCATATGCCATATTTTAATATGGTTTTACATGCTTTGCATAATTGAATGCTTAAGTTTAATTAAAATATTTTAAATGCGCTTATCAAAGAAAGGGTAGTATAATGGGTTCTAACAGTGGACTTAACCAGTCCTAATTTATTTCACATATTATACCATGTCCCTGAAGGGCTTGTTTCACAAACTCATACGTGCTTCTTGGGATTCCGGTGTGTTCTCAGGACATCATTGAAGAAAAAGAACTTTTTTTGGTTCACATTGTCAGACTCTATCTGACAAACCTTTTCATCCCCAGTTTTCAGAACAGCACGTACAACTTGCCTGTAGCTGCTATTCTTTCAGTAGCCTAGAGCTTTAGTGTAAGTGGACTCAAGCACTTGTTTGTTTTATTCTGTCTGTCTGGAATTCTGCGCTGCATTGAGCGCTTGCACTGAACTGTCAAATGCTTTTCCATTCCCATTAGCTTCAGGAATTAGACTCCCTCGGCACTTGTATAAACAAACTAGTTAAGCATGTGGCAGTAGAGACCACCTGCTTTGATTTTCCAAATATGTTTTAACTATTATTTATTTTTAATTATTAAATACAAGCTATTAAAATCAGTATGGGAACTGAGATATTATACTCCTTTGGGTTTTGTTCAGTATGACTGAAACAGTAATGGAATTACAGTTTGATATAGACAAAGACTTTTATAAACTTCTATATTTATGACATTAATTATGTCACTGATAATTTGCCTGAGTATGACATTTTCTTCGTAGTCAAAGTTTCTGCTGTAAACAAGACATTTAGTGTCACTAAGTAGAGACTGATATTCTTATATAATGTAATAAGCAACATCTCTTATGCAGTGGCTTCAGTGGTTTATAGTTCTGTGTTTAAATAATGACTGAGATTAATTAGTTGATATTGCAATGGAGGACATCTTCCCCCCCCCAGCTAGGATGGGAGCATCCATAACATACCAGTGCTGTTGTCAGATTGAGGACTTTCCATGGGTCTTACTATTGAAAATAGTAAAGGCCTCATTGGGTTCATAGCCTGCTATATTTTTGGAAAATTTCTTTTAATCTTGGAATTTTCCATTGCAAAGATTTTATTTAAAAATAGAATGAATTTTAAGATTTTTAAATCTAAAAATAGATCTTGCCCAGATCCAGAGTAGCCAAGAGAAGCAATTCCTGGAAAATACTGACTTTCTCCCTCTAGCCTCGAGGTGAAATTGTAATATTCCGGAAAGATAAATCTGTTTAGCCATAGGAGCTGTGAGTGTTGCTTTGCGGTGGAGTCGTCTGGTATTTTAACTGTTGATTTCTTTGAAGTCTACTAACATGAGAGTTATGACTTAAAATTATGGTTTTACCAAATTTACAGATACTCAAGGGAACAGAAAACAGTTTGTGCCCAATAGAAGGATTTCCTCATTGGCATCTTTCTGTCAGGTACCTTCTCAAAGCAAACTGAACTTATTTGTTTATTATGTGACAGTACAATATGGATTTTTTTACTTTATAATTCCCTCAATAGAACCAGACAATCGGCCATGGTATTTCTGCTGGAACTTAATAAGTAAAAGAAGAAATTAAACCTTGGGCAGAAACTAGGCATGGAAAATTCCGCCCTATATTGTTAATGTTTGACAAATTTGAAGAACAGATGTAAGTATCAGGCAAAGCAATAAGGTTATAGCTGATTGGCATTTTGCATCTCAAGTTTCCTCACTATAAGCATCCACCGCAATATCTGAAGTACACTGGCAGCCCTACTTTTTTTCCGATTATCCAAATCACTGCAGCTCGAACCCAAACACCAAACTGTTTAATTCACTAGTGCACTTCCCAGTTTCATTAGAGAGAAACATTGTGAACATGTATGGCAATTACCTAATATTGCTTCTTAGGTGATCTCTCTTGGGGCACAGACAAGGACACTGGTCTACCCTGAGTTACAACTCTTGGTCTTCTGTGGGGAAATAGAGGGCAGAAGCTCCAAATTATCATCATGTAAGCAAGATATATGGAAAAAAGTTAAGCTAAACTGCTAAAGAATGTAACATATCCTTTTTTACTCCAAAACAGTATATTACAGATGGAAACTTCTGGTTCTGAGGTCATTCATGTACAAAATCAAGGTGAAGCCAGAGTAATTAATGTTCTAATTATTCATTATCTAAAGATACTGATTTTTTCAAATCCATCGTTATAAACTGCTTTATGTGTCTGTCAGAGCTAAGGGAGATGGAGTCTTTAATCCCTTCAGAACATCTGTACATGAAAAATGTACTATGGAGCATTACAGCATTACTTGTGCATTTTTAATTATCTAATTATACTTCCACTTTCAAAGAAACTGTCATATTACCAGCAGCCTTTCTGAAAAAAGCCTTGAAAAAGACTGAAAGACAATTTTAATTGGTGTTCATTTAATTATTGCAGTTAAGATAAAATATAACTCATAAACTTCTAGTATACGAATGTTATGGTAACAATTTTAACAGGCAGTACAAGTTATTTTTAGGATGGGGAAATGCAGGAAAATAGCTTTAGCCATGGCTCAGACCTCAGAGTAGCTCTCACTTGCTCTATCTTCATCTCAGTTTATTTTTTTTACATATTTTCTTCATTAGTCCTGTCCTTCCACTGCTCCCTTTCGCCTTCCAGATGCTCCTTCTCTGTTCCCTGTGCTGTGGCTGTTGCTGTCACTGATTTCTGTACAGAAGCAGTGAGCAAAATATTTCATACCAACGATGTAGCCTTTTCATACGACAAGCAGTGAGATCGCAGGTACTTCAGTACCTCAGGCTTTGGGGGAAAAAAAGCAATGCAATGTGTTGGAACAGGGAGAATGATAGCTTATTGCTGAATGTTACACAAAGAAAGGAAAACTGGTGCATTCAGCTTTCTTGCTACTGGAGGAAGTTTCCTCCATTCAGCAGTGATCATAAAAAACTCTGCATTTTTGTATTTGTCATACACAACACCTCCCCAAGACCTATTCTCTTGACACAGATTTAACACTTATGTGTGCTTGGTACACTTGAATTTCATATACACATGGCACTTTGTGGCTGAGTTTGGGTCATTTGAGCTGTTGTCCTTTAGCCTGTCCACATCAGCATTGATAGTGCTACTTACCCCCGACCAGCAGCCTGGCAGTAAGTAACTGCTTTGTCTTGGTTTATTTGACGATTCGTGTGATGGATTGGCTTCAGCCTGACCGTGCTGTGGGTACTCACAGGCAGACGTGGGGGTCCCGCACATGGAGACCGTCGCTCTTCTTGTTTCAGGGAATATAAATTACCCTGATGAAACGTTCTTGGAAAATAGTTCATATCTGCTTATCTTTTGTAAGGTTCAGACTTACTTTTTGAGTTATTATTCTTTCATTTCATGGAAAAATGCTAATTAATACAAGTTTAAAAAATAGAGAACTGTCAGAGCTGTGAAACTTGCACAATTCTCTGGTCAGTGTGTTACTGAGAAAGGCATTTTCACAAAAGAGTTTCTGGTGCTGTAGTCCCACATGGAAATGTCCTGATCTTCCAAAGCAGAATGTTAACAAGTGAAGCTTTCAGAGGAGACTTTTGTGGTGAAATCTTCCCAACCCTTACCTCGGTGAGAGTTTACACTTTGAGCACAATGGGCTGGGCTCTCATTCCAGAGGCAGTATCTCTGTCACTGAGGAGCACTCTTTGGCAATAGAGGAATATTGTCAGCAACAGATATAATAATTTTCAAAAGTTACTGAACTTCGACTACCATAGCACACCAATAGGACTGTAATATGGTGACTTCACAGGAGAAGCAAGATTTTCTTTCTGATTCTAACAGCTATTTCATGGATTTAATATATGATGAATATGCATGTTAGATCAATATGGAGTTCCAGTTGGTACAGGCTGTACAAAATTATTATTTCATTGAATGAACTGACTTTTTTATGGTCTAAAAAAGTCTGTTGACTAAGTACAGAGAATTTTAATATAGAATATGTGTTTTTCCTTTGGTTTGTAAAGCACAGTGTTTGAATTAATTTATGAAATGCCATAAATGGTACAGTAATTAATCTAGCAGCAAATGTTATATATCATATATAAATACAGCTATATATTCTCAGACTGACAGAGAAATTTGTGGATATGTAATTTAGAGCATTGGATTTATTAATTATATAATATATAATGCCAATAACAAGACAGTTTATTTTTAGAAATGTAATATTCCTCATTATGAAGGAATGCTCATCTTCTCTTTGGTCCATAACTATTACATGTTTAGGAGGATATTAGTATTCATGAGCTACCTCATTGCAAAAGGGTGTCACAGTGGCTATGAATGAGTAGGTGATTCTGCATTCAGAGAAGATAAAGGAAGCTTACGAGCTTGAGCTGGTGAAGGCCAGGGTTTCTATCAAAAGATTCAAGTTACTGTGTGGAAAGAATTTGTATTAAAATACCTCCTATGCAGCAAGGAATACAGGGGATTCTTTATGTGTTCATGGCTTGCATTATTGGATGGAGTAAGAATGAATGATCATGAAAAAAACCCACCTAAAGTATTTTTTAATAAATCATCAGTAAGTGTAAGAGAATTAATGAAAAAACTATACTTTTAGGAATGGCTAATTAATTAAGAGATTTTTTTCCCTAGAAGGATGTACTTCCAGATATTAGGTGAGTTTATGGCCAAAGTTTGTTCTAGCATTATGTGTCTTAACATCTTTCTTTTTCAGATGACGTGTACTAGTGGCAGGTGTTTTATGTAGTTAATGAGAACTATTCAGTGTTCACTCTATACTGATATTCTCAATCCGAATAATTTGTCCAGTATAATTTTATGCATCTTGAATATATAGATATGTATTAGATATCTGTACGTAGAAAGATATACCATGATTTAATTCATGCAATTGGCTGTGTTTCAGTTCTGTATGGTATGCTATAGGGTGGGTATATTGCTTACATTGAACTGTAGCGGGGTCTGGGGGGCGGCGGTGCCCGTGGTGCTGAAGGACAGCTCCGTGGGTGGTGCTGAAGGACAGCGGGGGGGGCGGGGGGTGGTGGTGGTGCTGAAGGACAGCTCCGGGGTGTGTGTGGGGGGGGGTGGTGGTGCTGAAGGACAGCTCCGGGGTGTGTGTGTGGGGGGGGGGTGGTGCTGAAGGACAGCTCCGGGGTGTGTGTTGGGGGGGTGGTGCTGCAGGACAGCTCGGCGGGGGTGGGGTGTCGGGCGGCGCTGATTTAGAATAGAATCATAGAATCATCTGGGCCGGAAGGGA